>ML294980.1:263-46193 GCA_005239495.1 Nicotiana undulata | reverse complement strand
GATCTAGTCTAGCGTGTGGCGGGGACCTCATTTGGCGGACAGCAACCACCCTGACATTGGTTGCTTAGCCTTACGTCGCCCTTCCAAAGCATCTCAGGAAGGCGCCGCGTAACAGGTATAACGCATTGTTCGGGAGACCATGGATCCATAACATGAGGGCAGTGCCCTCGACTCTGCACCAAGTGTTAAAATTCCCAACACCAGGTGGGATTAAAACAATCTACGGAGAACAGCCAGTCGCAAAGGAGATGTTTGCTTTCGAAGAGGCGATTCTGATATCCACACTTGTAATGACAAAGGGGCCGAGCCCAAAAACCATCTTTTAATGGTTTGGATTCTTTTGCTTTTTATTTTTGGTTAAGTCAGAAGATTTTTATTTATAAACAGACACCAAGACTGTCAAATACAAGAACAAAATGAGTATATGGTTTACCCACTGTCATCTGTCAACTTTTCTCAACAACCAATACAACAAGGTATCCTCTCTTAACACAAAAAATACGATTGAAATAAAGATCTTATATACTGCCTACATTACTCTTACTGTTTTGAAACAGTTGCCTATTTCCTTAATTCCTCATTATCCAGAAAGGGCATCAGCAATGTTTTCCAAGCTACCTCCCTCTTGCTGTCAATCCTTGTGACACCTAAACATTGAGCACATAAGTGTCCACAACTGTGATGCTATCCTACAGTGCAGCAATAGATTATATGTGTTCTCTTTGGACTTCTTAAATAAGGAGCACCATCTCACAATTCCTCCTCTTTCTTAAATGTTAAGATGGCATCTTGCACCATACACCAAGCAATGTACCTTCATTCCTTATTGATTTGGTGCTATAGACCATTTTGTAGGCCTCCTTTTTAACTTTTCCATCGGACAACTTCGTGTAGCAGGATAACTATGGTGAAGGATTTATCCTTGAACCTTCCATATCATCTTGTGTAGGATCTTTGCCTCTTTTACTTATGGAATTTAGTTATCATTGAAATCATTTTGATGTACTAAGGAGCTTAGTGTTCTGCAAAAGGACTAGATGACATAAGGAGCCGACACCTCTGCTATTTTCTTTGTTTCGTTGTACCACCATGTTTATGTTACAGAAAAGAAAAAGAAAAGGAAAAGAGACCATCACATTTAGGTTTATTTTGTGGAGCTCTGGAAGCTTGCTTGCGATGATCATTAATTTGTAAGTACTAGCTCGTTTTGTTTACCAAAATATTCCCTAATTTCAGTTTTTTCGTAATGCGAGGTTGTCCGTCATCTAATTCAAGAAGGACATGAAGTTCACGTGGTTACGGGTGCTCCTGACTATGTTTATACTACTGAGATACAATCACCTCGAATTTTTATCCGTAAGGTTAGTCCTCTTTGATAAGTTATCCGTAAAGGTAAGTTAGGTTAAGATAACTGAGCATGGCATGGAGTGACTGTATGTTTTTGGTTCTTGTGAATGGGGGGGGTGGGGTGGGGGGGTTTCACAAATGCTTGTTCTCTATGAAATCAACTTATTGGTATGCTAGTAATGCATGATTTCATCCTTTGCTGTCTGATTTGAAATAATCAACATAGAGCTGCAGTGAATAGGAACTTCTACTGGTGTTTTAATCCTGTGGAGAAGCAGAACAAAATTTTCCTTTCCAATTACATTATGTTTAAGGATGAATTTGTCTAAGCGTGATGATCTCAGCTTTCAAAGTTTTCTAGAGAAAAAAGGGCAAATGGATGTACAGTTATTCAGCAAATGGTTCAAGGTGTGGAAGCTGGAATTTTTTCTTCTTTTAAGTGATTGATTTCAGTCTCCACTGGCAAGGGCATGAATATGCTTTAACATTTTCCGGCTAACTAGAAAGTCTGAGGCACTAGCATTCTGACCTTCCATCAAACCTTATGTACAAATCCCCTAATTTTACTAAGGATGAGATGTTAGTGTTTCAGGTTCTGTTGGATTGTGGAGCTGTTCAAGCAGATGCTTTGACAGTTGACCGCCTTGCTTCACTGGAAAAGGTGGGCCACATAGTTTATGATGAGGCAAAAGTTCTATTGCAACAATTACTTAAGTATCTGATTTCTATTCATATCAGGCATTTTGATTGAGAGTGCTACTTGTTTTTATTTTAATCCAGTATATCCAGACAGCTGTACTACCCAGGGATTCGATCTTGGCCACAGAAGTGGAATGGTTGAAATCTATCAAGGCTGACTTAGTGGTAACATCTACTCTTCTTTTGTACTGCTAGTTTCAAAATCCCAATCATCACTGTATTATTAGTACAAGCTAGCTAAGATCTATTTCTCCTTTATCCAGAAGTACTACTTGGTATTGCAGTGTCTTAAAGAGTGAAATCATATGGCATTTCCTATTGGTGAAGTTTCCTGAAGGGAGAAAAATGCTTTTAGATGTCTGACAAAAAGCGAATTGATAAAAATCTTATAAAGTACATACACTGACCAGTTGGATTAAACAGAAACATGAAAACATCATTATCAAAATCCGAGAACGTGTTTCTACCTTAAGAAAGAAATAAATTTTAGATAAAAGTAATCCCATATGAAAAGAATTTTGTTTAATTTAAGATGGCATTATCTCTTAATCAAAAGTATCTGTGTTTTTCCTTAATCTGAAAGGAGATATCATTGTTTGAATTATAAGTAGGATTGGAAAATGCAGATAAACCAGTAGGGGTTGAACTTGCATAATGAGAAGAGCCTAGATTCTGATTCGATGGGAAATCTAATAAAGTGGAATCTTTAGTGTTACAAAATATAGTTGGTGAATTTTCAATGTTTGTCTATCAAAAGATGTAAAACATTTTAGAAACATTAATGTTATTTCATCGGAGTGGATATATCCCAGAAATGTAATCTTGATAAGTGAAACCAACATAATCAGTGAAGCTCCTTTGACTTCAACAAATGTAAACCAAAGAGGAAATTGTCTGCCTATAGCTAAAGGGTCCAGTATATTTTGCTGCATTACGTAGCATGTGCACTCCGACGAGATAGTGTCTTGTACACACAATCTATTTTGTTGGCTGTTCCCAAATATGTGGGATGCAACACTATCAGGACGCTAAAGGGTTACATTACTACTTTATATATTTTTTGTCAATTGTGTAACGACGTAAATACAATTATAAGAGCATAAACACATGTAGTATATGCTAATATAGATATCAGTATCTTAAATATTTTCATTTGTAATTGTAAAGTATAGAGAAAATGGAGCAATCTCCTTGTGTCTTATTGCAAGAAGTAACAAGTATGTATACAAGTACATAGAGCCCTAACTATGGAAAGAATAAAAAAGAGATCCTATAAATCTGCTGTGAATCCCTATAATTTTGCTAGCTATGTACATTACATAAAAGTATGTCTATATTCATTATGTCGGTAACACTCCCCTCAAGCTGGAGCATAGATATTAATCATGCCCAGCTTGTGACGAAGGTAATCAACTCGAATTCCATTCAACGCCTTTGTGAATAAATCAGTTGGTTGCTTTCATGTCTTCACGTAGCCGGTGGATATAAAGTTCTCCTGAATCTTCTCACGAATAAAATGGTAGTCCACCTCAATATGCTTAGTTATTTCATGATACACCAGATTTGACGCAATATGGAGGGCAGCTTGATTGTCGCACCAGAGTTGTGCTGGTATTGGATGCTCCAATCCAATTTCAGTCAAAAGATGATGTATCCACATAATCTCACACGTAGACTGAGATATAGCTATATACTCAGATTGAGCACTGGATAGAGATACAACACTTTGCTTCTTACTTCTCCACGATACTAGGTTCCCTCAAACAAAGACACAATAGCCTATAATAGATCTTCGATCAATTTTGGATCCAGCCAAATCAACATCTGCAAAACACTCAATACAAGTATGGTCGTGATTACTATATAACATGGCAAGTCCGGGAGCTCCTAACATAAAATCTGTTCCAAAGCTGACCAATGTTTGATCGTTGATGCGGACATGAACAGGCTAACAACACTTACCGCGAAAGTAATATTTGGACGAGTCACAATGAGGTAGTTTAATTTTCCAAATAACCTCCTGTATCTCTCTGGGTCATCAAAAGGATCGCCATCATCTTTCATAAGATGCACATCAGGAACCATTGGAGTATTGGGTTTAGCCTAAGTTGCTCCGACATGACAGTTTAGGTGTCGCACCCGTGTCGACACGACACTAGTATGGGTGTAGGTATGGGATCCGTACCGGATCTGGTCAAACAATTATGGGTACTTTGACCACCACAGACAGAAAAATTCCAGACGAGATACAATTTGATTAACGAAATCAGAATTAAAACTAAGGTGAATTTGAAGAAAATAACATATCTTATCTAGTAAATCAATCTTTTACTTATCTACAACTTGAGAATAAAAAGGAAATCCACACTTTACAAGCTATACGTAAGTATTCCACAAATTTCTCATAAATTAGAGAGAATTTTATTTTTTTAAAATTATTTTTAGCCGGATCCCCGCACCCGTATCCGTAGTAGGATCTGTATCCCCGAATTTTAGAATTTATATCTTGAAAGATCCGACCTCTAGATCCGCACCCGTGTCCGAGCAACTTAGGGTTTAGCTGCCAACTTTCCAGTTTCTGCAAGCAAGTCAATAATATACTTTCTCTGAAATAAAGAAATTCCCTTCTGGCTTCGACTTACTTCTACTCCCAAAAAGTATTTTAGCATGTCCAAGTCCTTTGTATAAAACCTGGTGTGTAGGAAAGACTCAAGGGAAGAAATCCCCGCATAGTCACTTCTTGTGGTAACAAATCATCAACATATACTATAAGAAGAATAGTTCCAGTTGTTGATTGCCAATAATTGCCGATAGAAGACTGAATAATCACACTTGCTCATTTTCAGTTGAAACTCATGAACTCCCTCACTACACTTGCCAAACCAAGCTCGAGGACTTTGCTTCAAGCCATACTAGGACTTCTTCAGATGACAGACTTTCCCATACTCCCCCTGAGCAACAAAACGGGGTTGTTGCTCCATATACACTTCCTCCAGAAGATCACTATAAAGGAATGCGTTCTTGATATCCAACTGATGCAAAGGCCAATTCTCAAAAGCAGCTAGAGAAATAAATAAGCGGAAAGAAATAAGTTTGGCAACGGGGGAGAGGGTGTCGGAATAATCCACCCCATAAGTTTGAGCATACCTTTTAGCCACAAGTCTAGCTTTAAGTCTTGCCACTGAACCATCTAGATTAACTTTAACGGTAAAGACCCACTTACATCCCACTGGTTTCTTTCCCTTGGGTAAATCCACCAAATCCCACATGTAGTTATCCTTTAAGGCATGTATTTCCTCAAGCATGCATCAGACCGTCCCGGATGATTCAAAGCTTCCTTCACCGTTTTAGGTAACAAGATGGAGTATAGAGAAACAATCATAGTTCTTGACCTAGATGATAAGTGGTCATAGGAAACAAAATTAACAATGGAATATGTGGATTTGCAAGTACGTGTACCTTTGCGAAGAGCAGTAGGAAGGTCAAGGTATTCTACTGAATCAGGCGGAGGAAGATACGAATGAATTGTTGCAAGACATGCATCACTTGTTTCTCGTCTCCGCGAGTAAACTTGAACAATTGACGGTCTTGCTAACACTATTGGAGCAGGTGTTGAAGGCATAATAGTCGATTGTTGCTCAATAGAAGAACTAGGAGATTTGGATGAACATTTGGTTCTTTTGTCAAAGTACGGGTAACCTGGTATACTAGCTATTCATCTTCCTTCCCTGGACAATAGAAATGGGAGGTGGGTAGAAAATGGTGTAGTCTGTTAAAATACCACATTAGTTGACACTAGATTTTTTCCAATTCAGTAGAATAACATCGAAACCCCGTCTGAAGGCGAGAATAGCCAAGAAAACACACTTCAATGCCTTGGGATCCAACTTGGTAACAGATGGTCGAACATCTCGAACATAACATGTACATCCAAACACCTTAGGTTTTACCGGAAACAATGACTTTTTTGGAAAAAGAACATTGTAAGGTACTGTTGAAGACATAATTAAGTAAATAAAAATGTGTTCTCTCTAACAGCTTAAGCTTTTAGATGAGATGGTCACACACTTCAACATGGTATCAGAGCCAGGCTGAGGTCCTAGGTTCGAGTCTCACCGTCACCTAATGTCAAAAAGAATTTTCATGTGCTTGGGTCATAAAAAAGAATCAACCCTGCACGTGAGGGGGCGTGTTTAAGACATCATTAAGTAAATAAAAGTGTGTTCTCTCTAACTGATTAAGCTTTTAGATGAGATGGTCACACACTTCAACAGGTACATTGCCACCAAGCACAGTAGATGGCATGCAATTAATCAAAAAACAAGTTGTAGAGACTGCATCAGCCCAAAACTGTTTAGGGACCTTCATTTGGAACAAAAGTGCTCGAGAGTTTCAAGTAGATGTCAATTCTTCCTCTCAGAAACTCCATTTTGAGAGGGTGTGTCAACACATGAAGACTGATGTAGTATACCATGTTGTCTCATGTAGGACCGAAATAACTCTAACATGTATTCTTTAGCGTTATCACTTCTTACAATACGTACTGAAGCATTGAATTGAATATTGACAACCCAGAAGGCAGGTTTGTGAGTAAACACTTCAGAACGACCTTTCATAAAGTAAATCTAAGTCATTCGAGAAAAAACATCTACAAAAGTGACAAAATGCCTATGCTCGGTTTTGGAAACAATAGGACATGGTCCCAAACATCAGAATGAACTAACTCAAAAGCTGACGCAACTCGCTTATTAACCCTTGGACCTAATGAGATGTGATGGTGTTTTGCAATCGACATGATTCACAATCTAGTGAAGAAATATTCTGAAACTGAGGGCAGAGCCTCTTCAACAGAGGTAGAGAGGGATGTCCCATCGACAATGTGCTTCAAAATGAGACACAACACTAGAACATGCAAAAAACCGGGGCTCCCATTCATCAAGGATATGGAGACCACCTGATAAATATCCTTTACCAAAAACCTACTTCGCTGTAAGATCTAAAAATAAACTATGGTCGGGAAAAAAGGCGACACAACAATGAAGGTCTCAAGTGATTTTACTAACAGAAAAGTCAGATTATAAGCCAAGTTTGGTAGACTTAATATAGATGACGGGGTAATTGAGGAAGTTGGTTTAACATTTCCAGATCCAATACTGTTACAAGTTGATCCAACCGGAGAGGTTGTTTTGTGTGATCGAAAACTAGAAAAAATATTTGGATTACATGTCATGTGAGTTGTAGCACTTAAATCAATCACCCATTTATTTGAAGAGGTGATAAAACGTGTTTTATTGACCCAACAAAATCAGTAATCGAAAAGGATTCCTTAATTGATTTTTGATGAAGGAATTTTAGAAACTCATCTAAAACCAAGATTGTTGGACTAGGAGACGTAGCCATAAGTCCACAAAATCAGTAAACAAAAGGGAACTTCAACAAACTGACCACAACCAGAACTTTACACAAATAAAGTTACCCCAAGGAATACAGAATCAGAAGTTTGCCCAATGAACCAGAGAATAACTGAGAATCAAACAAAATAGAGTTCCAACTGATGTAATTGAAAAGTTCCACCAAGAATTTGCTCAACTAGAACACTCAAAGTATCAAAATAATAGAAGAGGAACCAGTAAAATTCTACTAAAAATATACCCCAACAAATATCCAAAAGATCAAGTAACATAATTTCCTCTAACCCAATCACCAAAATGATCTTCACTTGAATGAAGCTCAACAAGCCAAAGTTTTACAGAGGAGAATTTTACCAAGAATAGGGAGTCCTTAGATAGTAATCAGACACCAAATCAGCAAATGTAAAATTAAAAAAAAGATGATTTTGACCAATGAAAACAAAATTGACAAAACTTGGAATGCTTTGAAATCTACCCAACTGAAGTCTGATTAACAAGAAACCACAAAATTCTGATCGAAAATTTCGAGCCAACATTAGAAATAAAATCTCGAACTGATCCCCTCGTACCAGACCTGGTCTATGACCTCCGGCGAACTTTCTGAAGCAACGCCGGCGAATTAAATGTATTTGCTCTGATACCATGTAAAATATAGAGAAAATGGAGCAATCTCCTTGTGTATTATTGTAAGAAGTAACAAATATATATACAAGTACATAGAGCCCTAACTGTAGAAAGAATAAAAAGGAAGATCCTATAAATCTGCCGTGAGTCCCTATAATTCTGCTAGCTATGCACATTACATAAAAGTATGTCTACATTCATTCTGTAGTATATCTACATTCATTCTGTAGTATGTCTACATTCATTAATAATCTGTGCTTCACCTTTCCCTTGTTCTTTTCCCCGTGCTTCTCCTATTTACGCCTCTTCTTCTTATCAATTGTCACCTTATAAAATGGAAAAATATGTGGGCATATTTGAGTGCCAAGAACATGCAGAGGACAAGAGTGTCCAGTAGGTAAAAGCTGAACGAATTTCAAATATGAAATAGACACATTTAGCTGTCAAACATGTGGCTCTTTGGATACTACGTACAACATGAGTACGAAGGCCTTACAAGGCTTATGCTTCATAAATAAATAAAGAAAAGAGTTGCACTGCATTTTTGTGTTGGCTAGTTAATAAGGCTATAGGTTCTTGCTGGATATAATTCCACTGAAGTGCCTAAACTTCTTATTTTCCACTGGTAGATCTCAGATGTAGTTCCTGTTGCATGCCGAGCAGCTGCCGATGCTGGAATTCGTGCAGTTTGTTGCACAAACTTTAGGTAACACAGAAAATTGATGTTCACTGATGATGTTGAGTTTAGGTTTTGTCCATTGTGTTACATACTTAACTATCACATGGATGCTGGGACTGTGCGGATGTCTTTGCTTAATATTGTGCATCAAGGATAAGGTAGTTTTTGTCATAAACCCCTTTATAAAGACTTTTATCAAATAGACTTCATTGAAGTTAAACTATGTCAGGTTGAGCCTTGAGGCCAAAAGAGGTGATTTTGAGGCTTTTTAAGTAGCGGTTACTTGTTTCCTCTGTAGACATTTATGAATGTTTCTGGCAATTTTTACCTTGTTCATCAATTGAGACTTCATAAAAGGCTGTGTGTAATATGTTCAATAAACTATTGTCCAGTTCGTACTCATGTCTGCCAAAATTTTAGAGTTCGTGTTCCTGCTATGAGTCCATCTGCTACTTAGCATGTTTAACTCTGAGAGAGAGAACAAGAGTACGAGCATGTTGCTTTTATGATGACTGAATGTGCTTTTAGTAGTGTCTTGAAATACATACTGCATTAAGATTCTGATATCACATTATTATCTTTTCCGCTGACGATTATTTTTGTGTCACTGATTTAACGAACTTTAAGTGATTACCTTCTTTTTTCATGACCAGTTCATTATTGGCCCGTATTTTTCTTGTCTTTTCAACTCTCCAGTTATATCTTTGGATTAACATGTTAGGTGACTTTATTGTGTGGTTATGAAAAATTCCAGTAGTTAAGTAATCAATACTAGGACCTCTCTGTAAAATGGGTAGCTGAATCTACTTTCTCCCTTTATGAGCTCATTGGTCATTACTTTAGGAAATTGGAGTACCACATATTCTAGGGTCTTCTGCATCTGTTATCTGTTATTTTGAAAGGTGAAAAAAGGAATACTGTTTCATCGTCCTTTATAATTTCTTTTATTGTCTAGGATACATGAGATTATCATATTGTTTGAAAATGCAAAATTACCACCATATAAACAGATGGGAAGATGTTAATTGGTTTCGCTCTCCATTGTTCAAAACTTTGGCAGTTGGGATTTCATCTATGCTGATTATGTCATGGCTGCTGGATATCACAATCGTTCAATAATTTGGCAGGTGATTACTAATCTTCAATAGATATATGTATTCCACGAATGGGTTCTACCCTTTCTTTTCTACCCAAAATACTCTGAAGTTAATTTAAAAAATTCCATCAAAACAGTCAGGTGGGATATTGAAGCCACTATATATGTATCCATTTAAAGTGTCCTGCATTTAGTACTAACATCTTGTGAAGTTTTAATAAAAAATTGTAGATTTCTTTATTTGAACTTCAGAAATTTTAGTGTATTATTTCTCATTCTATCCTTAGCCTAGGGTCTACCGGAAACAACCACTCTACCTTTTGAAGGTAGGGGTAAGGTCTGCGTAAACACTACCCTCCCCAGACCCCACTTGTGGGAATACACTGGGGTTTTTGTTGTTGTTGTTGTTGTTGTTGTTGTATTTCTCATTCTAACACTGATCTCTCTGACATCATAGAGTCATATGTTCCACTTCTTTGCTCATTCTAAATTGTTTTTTATGTTTACATTGTCTTTACAGTCCATGGTAGGCCAATATTAGGCGGCTGACTTGGGAGAAATAGATCTTACTTAAGAATTGTGAAGGTTGTATATACTATTATTTTTGGAACGGTGTCAAGCCCAAAACAGAAAGACAATCATATAAACTGGGATGGAGGGAATACTTACTAAATTTTATCAAGACCTTCTATGGACTGCACCTGCTAACGATGGAATTTTATTAACGAGTTGCATCCGATTGCTGCGATGCCCCAAACATTTTATTTAAGCACTTGTAAAATAATCAAAGCAGGTGTTTTGTTTGTATACTCTGCTCTAATGTCCTGCTCAAACGAAAGCAATCATTCTTCTATTTCTGTCTGTGTACTTTGCTGTGGGTGATATCATATTGGCACATATTCTCATTTCATACTTCTAAGTCTTTCTTTGATCTGACTGCCATTGGAAAATCCAAAATCAATGCGATCTGATGAATGATGATAATCCAGATAGCAGAGGATTATTCTCACTGTGAGTTTGTAATTCGTCTGCCAGGATACTGCCCAAGTATGTAATTTCCATGTCTCAACTATATTCATCTTAATTTTACCCTGTTTCCGTAACTCCTTTTCAGCTTTGCTTTGGTTTAATAGTCAATATTCAACATTTTAAATAGATGTGCTGTTCTCAATATAGTAATTTTGGGTTGTTATTTTCCATTTCTCATAGAGCTATTTTGACTGTTTACGAAAAATTACACTCCTTGCAGTGCCCGCTTTCCGTGATGTAATTGATGTTCCCCTTGTTGTGAGAAGGTTACACAAAACTCGAGAACAGGTGACTGGCAATCCTAAGTCATCCTCCTGACATGTTCTGATTTTTCATGTGATTAATATTTTATTGTGATACAGGTTCGGAAAGAGCTTGGAATTCTAGACAGCCAAAAAGTCCTTATTTATAACTTTGGTGGACAGGTAGATGCCACATTTTAAAGATGTACTGCTAAATTTCGTGTGATATATTTTCTTGCCAGAGACTACTCTCAAGTTTCTCAACCTAGCAACTCAAGCTTTATCTATTTATTTATTTATTTATTTTAGTAACAACTCAAGCTTTTTCTATTTATTTATTTATTTATTTTAGTAACAACTCAAGCTTTATTTTTCTATCAGTGAATACTTGGAAGATCAGTTTTGAGACCTTTGAATTATAGTTTTCACATTAGATCTTGTTGTCATTTCATGATCAAGCGGTGGTGGTATAGTCTAATTAATATATCTAGCATTTGATTATGGGAATAAGTGAGTGGAATATAAGGTATTTCTATTGAGAAACATGCACGTGGAGGTTCAGTAACATATAAAGGTATTTTTAGTAGATGTCACATGAATTTTCTTGTGCACTTAATAACAACTTAATATGCATTTTAACTTGCAGCCTGCTGGATGGAAGCTGAAAAAGGAATATCTACCTGAAGGATGGATATGCTTGGTTAGTTTTATAATCTTCTGTTCAGTTTCTACCTTGCTCATTCTAGTTGCATTTGACATCTGCTAGCGCTTAACGCAAAAATATGAACTTTGTTGCTGGTAAAGGTCTGTGGTGCTTCTGAAGATCGGGAGGTGCCTTCCAACTTTGTAAAACTCCCTAAAGACTTTTACACTCCTGATGCTATTGCAGCTTCAGACGTCATGCTTGGTACAGTATCTTAAAGCTCTATAAGATTGAAAACATTATTCTCAGCGTATGACTACTCTTAAAATCAAGCATGTACTTTCTTTCAGGTAAAATCGGATATGGCACAACAAGTGAAGCCTTAGCATACAAGGTGCCGCTTGTCTTTGTACGCAGAGATTATTTTAATGAGGAACCGTTTCTGAGGAATATGATTGAGGTATGTGGCATTGGCTATTTCTTTGTTATTGATATATCTCTGATTTACTCAAAATACGATTATAAAGCTCTTGTGTGAATATGCAACACAGCATTACCAAGCTGGTGTAGAGATGATTAGGAGGGATTTGCTCACTGGACGCTGGGCTCCCTATATTCAACGCGCTGTTGCACTGAAACCATCCTATGATGGAGGAGTCAATGGCGGCGAGGTACCTTTGCTTTCTGAATGATTATTCTCGAAACACAGGGCATGTGATGAAAACAGCTCTTTTTGGACTATAGTTAGTAAATATTGATAGAACAATACTTGAGTAATCCATGTTATAAAAAAACCAACGAAGCGAGCTTCCATAAATGCTGGAAATAGTAAAAACAAAATTTATTAGAAGAAACCAGTACCAGCATACTCTTCAACGATGGATGTCAGTCCCCTAAAAGCATCTGAGTGTTCTTGCTATGAACTTAAACTGCGGAGTATTTATTTCTGTCCATTTCATGGTGTAGCTTTATAACCACTAAAACAGATAGGCGCCATATTTAAAATCATTGTCAAATAACTCAGAAAACATAACTTGGATACTTCAATCAAATGTTGATGATGATTCATAAATGCTAATTTTTTTTTATATACTTAATAACAAGAGAGAGATAGCTTAGTGGTGAGAATTCTCCACCTCCAAGTAAGCTGGGGTTCGAGTCACCAATGGAGCGAAGCGGGAAACAATCATTGTCGAGCTCTTGGGTAGGGGTTTGGGGGAGCTGAGGTTTACCATATTAAAAAAGGAAAACATTTATCTATATGCTTGATAGCGCTCTTTAAAAGCCAAATGCAAGTTTGCAAAGGTTTACGATATAAAAGAAAACATTTATCTATATGCTTGATAGCGCTCTTCATAAGCCAAAGGCAAGTTCACAAGAGATACCTAAAAATCAAAGCTGATGTGTTAAGTGTGAAAATAACCTCGCATCGTTCTGTTAGTTAACTGCACCTAACATCCATGTTTGTATTCTTAGTTGAATTATTATGTACTTCCTGAAAGATACAGTTTATGCTCGAATACGCATGTCTATTAGTTTATTTAAGCACTGTAAATTATGAATGACATATTGGAATAAGCACCCTACATAATAGGGCAGCCCGGTGCACTAAGCTCCCGCTATGCGCGGGGTCCGGGGAAGGGCCGGACCATAAGGGTCTATTGTACGCAGCCTTACCTGCATTTCTGCAAGAGGCTGTTTCAAAGCACTGTACATAATGAATGACAGATTATGCTCGAATATGCATGTAAGGTAGGACCTAGTTTCTTGATCAGCAGAACATAGTCTTTGTAGTTCAGGAGATACATTGGGCACCATCAAGTTACTTAAAAGATGTTAGGCAAAAGTTTTACATTGCAGCCCTTTGTAGAGATATTCTCTGAGAAAACTTTTGCTTCTTTTGTGTCATGTCTTAAACCGTAATAGCTGTTAAAGGGTCACCAGCTATTGTCTCTCGGTTCGTCGCACAGTTTTCATCTCTAAGATTTCTAAGTCTCCAGGAAAATGCTTGAAAATCTCCACTTCACGTCTCTCGGAAGCTCATATAGAGCAGATGGCTGGATATTAGCCTTTTTGCATTGTCCCTAGAAGGTGCATAAGCATAGATTATAACTGAATTCTATTGAAAGAGTAAAATAACATACTTTTCAGAAAAAAGATTATAAAAAAAAAAGGCATAATTCTTCGAGTTCAGTGTATATTCTTATCCAGAAAAGTTTCCTTTTTCCTAATGGAGTTGTTAATCTTTGTGGTTCTAAAGAAATAATATTATCTTGTTATTTGATTCTTCTTCATCTATTGCCTCATGGATCTTAGGTGGCTGCTAGACTACTACAAGATACAGCTTTGGGACAATATCACGCTTCACATGGGGTAAGATTCATCGAAATTCATCTTCTTCTATCTTTATCTTAAGATGTGCTCAACTTTTGGGTGCCACCACGCTATCAATTTTTGTTCGAACTGACCATAAGGTTTGGGTTCGACTCACCTAACGAGCAAAGATTGGGTTCCCGGTAGGGGGGGTTTGCGGGTGGGGTTTTACCAAATCAAAAGATGATGTTGGGTATCTTGTTCTGGCATATATGAACTTCCGCAGCTGCTTAATAATTTATTGAACTTTATAGAATTACGTTAATGTAAATTCAACTCTATCATATGATATTTAGCAACTTGGAGTACATATGAAAAAATATTGAGATTGGAAAATGCATAACAGTGAACTGATGTTAGGTCTGCTTATTGGATATAAACTGGATACTCCATAAAATCTGCATAACAATATCATTTGCTTTACTGATAACTTGTATATGTAACTTTCATTTCAGCTTAGTGGAGCGCGGAGGCTGGGAGATGCTATAGTCCTTGGCTATCAGCTTCAAAGGATTATAGGGAAAGATGTAGCTATCCCTGCATGGTATTCGCTAGCACAAAATGAACTTAGTTCACGTACTCAATTGCCAAATAAGGAAGTTGTTGATAATAGCGGTCTTACAAAAGAGTAAATTCTTTAATTCCTACCTTCTTGTCTTTATATATAGTCTATTATGTCCTACAGCCACTTTTAGGCATGTTTCCTATCAAATATTCACCTAAATTACTTTGCAGAAACGATTACTTTGCAATTCTTCATGGAGATCATCAAGGACTCCCAGATACACTTGGTTTCTTGAAGAGCTTGGTTGAAATACAGTCCTCATGTAGTCCTCAAAATAATAACAAGTTCCAAACACGCGAACATCTGGCTGCTGCTGCAATGTTCAACTGGGAGGTATATCTCTTTCACTCATTCAGTATAGAATCTTTTTTCCTTCATGGATTCACAGGTTTCTCTGCAGTATGTGGTTTATAAATCTGATAATAATATATAAGATTGATAAGAAGGAGATCTTCACATGATTAACATGTTGAAATAACTCAACGAGAAAGGGGGCAAACCTGCTGAAGGAAATTTTTTCCAAGTGTTCATCCATATGAATTGCAGGTCTTCTCAACTTGTGATATTGATTCATTTATCACAGTGATCATTTATCTTGTAACGATACTTATGTGTAAAGGTGCAATCAACTTGAGAAGACTTACAGAATTACCAGATTTCAGGCTACTCTATTGGGAAATGTGCCCAGCTTATACATGTGTTAGAACTTAGAACCTTGAACGGGAGATAGCATTGTTTTTTTGTTTGTTAATGGAGGTCTGCATCACCATGTTATTTCGAATTGAGAGACTAGCCTCTCGATTCTCTTGTTGTTGCATGTCTTGAGAACGGGAAATATGACAATATCTGGTAATGTAGGAAGAGATTTTTGTTTCAAGAGCACCGGGAAGATTGGACGTAATGGGAGGAATTGCTGACTATTCTGGTAGTTTAGTTCTACAGGTAAAGTTCCTTTTTCCTTGTTATATTCCATGTTTATGCTTGGGGAGTATTTGTGCTGGTCTTATGTTGTGACTTGTTGAATGCATGCCTGCCCTCCTATAAAAGCTCAAACTCTTTTACCCGTTCATACTTGAATATCTTTACCTACTTCCTCACTAGTGAGCTGCTTTGTATTTTCTTGTTCAATGTGGTCAGATATTCAAATAATTGATGTTTGCCTGAGCTAGAACATTCTGGTTCCTTTCGACACTGTAAAAGTGTGTTTTTCTCATATAAAATGTGTCTCAATATAGGAAGTATTTTTTAGGCATCATCATCATGTTAGATCATGCTGTCTATTAACGATATGTTGTCAACATTTTCTTCCATAGATGCCCACCCGGGAGGCATGCCATGTCGCAATCCAGAGAAATCATCCAAGCAAGCAAAAATTGTGGAAACATGCTCAGGCTAGGCAGCCCAAGGAGGGGCCTACTGCTGTTCTTCAAATTGTATGAATCATCGACTCTTTCGATATTTGCACCGCATGAGATATATTGTGTTATTAGGAAAATAAAACCATCTAATTCCTTAATTGATTGTTTTATATGCTGTGGCTGCGACTGCTAGACAATGGTCTATTAAATAATTGCAAAAACATAGCTCTGCCATCAGGAAGAAGCAATTTGTTTTTCTCAGGTTTAAGTTGGAAAATAGTTTTCATGTTTCGATACTTTTCATTTATGCATGATATTAAATTGGTAATTTCTATGCTTTATGCCCGCAAATCTCTTGACACTCTCTACGTGTAAGGCCAGTGTTCACAAATGTTCATCAGTTGGTAATTGGTGTAAATATTTTGGAGTAATGCTATATGTTTCTCACATATGACATATTTGAAGATAGGTTCTAAGTAGCTCTGGCATAGACTATTACATTGACTACTTTCAGTTTTTGGCACGCATCGCGACATCCAACACAGGTAAGACAAGTTCGTATCAAGGAAAATAAAGAGGATGGTAAACATACGACAGATATATGAATTTTACATTTACCTAGGCACGTCACTAGGATTAGGGGTTATGTGTCCTTCTATCTATTGTTTTGTTCATCAAACTTGAGACTAAACTCATGTTTTTTTACCCGAGTCACCTGACATGCCAAAAAAACATAGAATCTTGCAACCAGACGTTATTCTGAAATGTGACTTTCAATGGTCAAACACTAAATGTGATCAAATGTAACTTTCACATGATCCATGGTTTCCAGTGCATTCATGTCTTATGGTGACAGTTAGCTGTCTTCACTTTATTGGGAAAGATTTATATATACATTCTCTTCAAAGTCATTTTAGTTTAACAGACACTGTTTCATGTCTTCTTAGGCACTACTATTTTTAAGGCTAAAGAAGTAGTATTGCTGCTGTGCTTTTAACATTATGGCCCCCTCACCAAAGGAGAACTTCACATATTGATTGTCTGATATCTGCCTAACATTTCTTCACCAATGATGCAAAAATGTGTAAATTTGTGTCAATCTTATACATCACATTTGTATGAAGTTTGTCGAAATCTCCGTATTAGAGTTATGTGTGGTTTCCACATTGCTGCCGTTAAGCTACTTACCTGTTTGCCCCAGCATTATCTTTCTCTTTAGTACAATAACATATAAATTTCGGATGTTAACCCATGTAACATTAATTCATGTATATCCTCAAGCCAACTGTCAGTGTCTCTATTACTCGTGCAAGAAGCTTGTGTTGCTTCAAGTCTAGATGCTGAAAAGGAAGCATCTAGTTTCTTTTCATTCGATAATTTGAAATTATCACTCTTTTGTTCTTTTTTCTTTCCTTTTGTCCTTTTTTGATGCTCTGAGCGAAAATGAGGAGGTATATAATGGGTGTAACTTAAATACTCATTTGGGAAGTCAAAAGGTTTCTGTTCATTAACGGACATATCCGGGAAGCAAGGGAAGTTTGTTTAACTCAGGAAAACCTGCAAAAGAGAGGAATTATTCTAAGTATATGTGAAGAAGATTTAGAAAACTGTTGATTATCTCTTGTTTCATTGCAATTGGCAAGTCAATGGTAGGAGCTTATGTATGGAGTTAGAAGGGTAATGCCCCCAAATGTGAAACTGTTTTGAACCTGTATTTCCGGTACACAAGAAGTGTTATGGAAAATTTGGAACACTATACGGGTTTTCTAGAGGAGTCAGGTGATATGTAGGAAGGAGATCTGTTTGTGTTAGTAGCTTGCCCGTTGTATTTGTACCATCTTGGTACCTTTATTAATAAAATATTACCTCATAAAAAAACTATCTGCGACAAAAACTCGAGCAAACAAATTTTCTTAGCTCGCTAGCATTTTAACCTCTTTAGTGGTACTTTTGACACCATTTGCCTGCTACAACATCTAATTGTCTATTTAGCTCATGGAAGTTTGTGACTTACTGTTGATGAATTTAAATCCAGGTATCATTTGGCTCAGAATTAGGTAATCGTGGACCAACTTTTGATATGGACCTTTCTGATTTTGTGGAGGATGGGCAGCCAATTACATATGAGAAAGCATACAATTATTTTGCCCGAGACCCAGCCCAGAAGCAAGTGAACTCTTGTATTTTCATTCTTTCACTTTTAATTAGATGGTACCAGTTCTTAAATATGAAGCATCCTCTGTAGGTGGGCAGCATATGTTGCTGGGACGATTCTGGTACTGATGACTGAATTAGGCATCCGTTTTGAGGATAGTATTAGCATTCTGGTAAGCCTTTCAGGTGTTCATAGCTTCTGCAAATTTTTATTTCAAGTCTTCTGCAGATTGCAGTTATCTATTTGAATGAAACTAAGAAGGTGCACTAGTTGTTCTATGAAGCATGTTTCCAGTGATGAAAAAGGAAATGGTTACTGTCTTCTGATGAGCTGTTTTTAGAAATTCATTGTATGATGTAGGCCACTAGGATTTGCAAATAAAATAAGAATGGCCGAATGTGAAGCTAATTCCTTACATCTAGATAGGGTGACTATTTTGTACGGAGCCAAATTGCTTTCCAAATTAAAGTTGTTGTAATCAGTTAACAGACATGTGATACTTCATTCCATCAGCATTAACAAACTTTCTGGATCGGGCCATTTTCTGTTCCAGTCACAAGTTAAATGGATGTAAAAACTACCTTTTCCGTTTTAACATTTCATTAGGCTTCTGTGGTTTATCTTAACGCTTCCATTCATGTCAGACATAGACTGATAAGGTCTATTCATACAGCTTTACTAGCCTCTTTCCTGTCTTTTCTGGTTCATCTAACTGAATAAGTTTTTTGAAATATCAATTACCTGTTAACACAGGTAAGTTCTGGTGTTCCGGAGGGCAAAGGTGTATCATCTTCTGCTGCTATAGAAGTTGCCACTATGACTGCTGTTGCTGCTGCTCATGGTACTACATTTATCTGCAGAATACCCTGCTCCACCACAACAACAAATATTTCCTTTTTAATGATTCTGAATTTGTATCCACAAACTACATCATTATCTCAAATACACTTAAATGTCTGTCACATCCTTTTGATTTTTCAGTAGTCACTTTGGGAATTTGATGATCTCTGTCTCCTACAACTTTTATCCATTTTGTTTCACATGCCTATGTTGCCAAGTTGTTTAGATTGATGCTAAATTTGAACAATGCGCGGGCAGTTAGCAAAATTCTTGCAGTCCATTATTCTGATTCCAAATTTGTGTAAAAGATCCCAACTTTGAAAGATCTGGCTGATTTAAGTTGGAATCAATGAATAATTTCTGGTTCTTTTTTTAATGTTAAATGAATACTGAATTGCACAAATTTCTTTCCATTTTGCAGGATTGAACATTGACCCCCGACATCTGGCTCTACTTTGCCAAAAGGCACGTTGTGTTTATACTTATCTCGTCTTGTTCTTCCAAATTTTTTGTTCTGATTTTTCAACTGGTAAAACTTTCCCTCCATCTCAACTTTTATTATCTTCAATAGGTGGAGAATCATATTGTTGGAGCTCCCTGTGGGGTGATGGATCAGATGGCTTCTGCATGTGGAGAGGCCGACAAACTTCTCGCGATGGTGTGTCAGGTAAGCAGCAACTCTTTATGCTAGGCGTTACATTGTTATTGGAACCAATCGCGATGTCACAATCAGCCCTCGCTTTTCTTTTAGCCCGCTGAGGTGCTAGGACTTGTTGACATACCACCCACCATCCGATTTTGGGGAATTGATTCTGGAATACGACACAGGTAAAACTTCCCACTGGGTATTTCCTTTTAACCGTCTTTTATCTCCAACAAATTTGTTTTCAATCTAAAGTGAAGCATTACCGTCAGTTCATGCCATATTTAAAAGTTTCCATGGAATTTATTTAATGGAGAAAGTTCTGAAATAGACGAATTCAAGAATGTTTTCCACTGAATTGATCGAGAATACTTTTGCTTTTTCTCAAGTTTGGAGCAAGAACAAAAATATATCCTAATGTAGGTTCAGTTCACATGTTTTCATGTGCTCCAGTTGTCTTATTATGTTGTTGTTACTGCTTTCTTTTTGCTTCTCCCCTACCGTATTTCTTTTTGAAAACTGCTGTGATTTTGCTTTCCTTGAGTCGAGGTTCTATCGGAAACAGACTCTCTATCTTCACAAGGTAGGGGTAAGGCTGCATACACACTACCATCCCCGGACTCCACTTGTGTGATTACACTGGGTATGTTATTATTGTTGTAGGATCTGTTCACAATAGGTCCTAATGTTTTTGAAGTTTACCATGTATCTTTCAAGATTGAAAAACGCTGACTGCAGTGTCCATCAGGAGGTACAAAATCAAAAATCACGCTTTCCCTCCAATTATCTGGAGCACGGTCCAGTTTCTCCGCCTAATGAATAACTGATTTCTACCAAATTAGGATATATGTTTTGGCCTTAAGTCTACATTCTTTCCTTCCAAACTTATGAGAGTTTGCTGCAGTGTTGGTGGTTCAGACTACAAATCTGTGAGAGTTGGTGCCTTTATAGGGAGGAAGATAATAAAGTCCACTGCGTCGGTAGAGTTACGCTCTTCCTTGTCAAACATTTCCTCTGCCCAGCAAATCAATGGGTTCAACCCTGATGAAGCTGATGAGGATAGCAAGGATCTACTTGAAACGGAAGCGTCTCTGGATTACCTGTGCAACCTCTCACCTCATAGGTTTGTTATGCATATGTAGTTTTTATTTCCGTCTTTTATTCTCCTTTTTTGCTTACTATGGTTAACATATTTTCTAATTCCAGATACGAGGCGTCTTATGCAACTAGACTTCCGGAATCTTTATCTGGCCAGGAATTTGTGGAGAAGTATCTCGATCATGATGATTCTGTAACAACAATTGATAAGGAGCGCAATTATGCTGTGAGAGCACCAACTAGGCATCCCATCTATGAGAATTACCGAGTCAAGGTCCATAATAAAAAATTCCTTTTCAAATCATCTTTGTCTGAATAAGATTTTATCTCCTGTTGTTATTAGATTGCTCGTATTCATTGACATGTGTATCAATTGCTATCAGGCTTTTAAAGCATTGTTATCAGCTGCACCTTCCAATGATCAACTATCTGCTCTTGGAGAGTTAATGTATCAGGTATATGCTAGGCTGCTTCTTTTTTGGATTGTGTTAAGTAGATTCTTTTTCTATTAATGATCCTTTGCAAAATTTGCTCTCAATCTGAATACCTGTATAGAAGTTATCTGACCACGTGTTTCTCATAATGCAGTGTCATTTCAGTTACAGCGCTTGTGGGCTTGGGTCAAATGGTACAGATAGGTTGGTTAGCTTGGTACAAGAAATGCAGCACTCTAAACCATCAAAATCTGAAGGTGGGACTTTGTTTGGGGCAAAGATTACTGGTGGAGGTTCTGGTGGAACAGTTTGTGTTATCGGGAGGAACTGTTTAAGAAGCAATGAACAACTTATTGAGGTACCTTCAATAGAAGGAATAACATCCCTCTTTGCTCTTTTATAGTTCAAAATCTTTCTTATTTTAATTGTTATGTTTCTATCTGCAGATTCAACGAAGATACAAAGCTGCCACTGGATTCTTGCCATACATGTTTGAAGGCTCTTCGCCTGGAGCAGCAAAATTTGGTCATCTTCAAATACGCCTTCGATCCTCTTCTAAAGAGTAGTGTAATTAATAGCAGATGTAGTAGTTGAAAACTAGACAAAAAGAATGGATATTAAAGGAAAATTGCAGGAGTTTTGACACTGGAATTTTTACACATCACAAAGCATTTGCAGGTACTTGGGTATCAATAATTCTAGCAAAATTTTCTTTCTTTTTTAACCACCCTTTAGAAACAATAATTGTTTTTGAGTATTGATCATTATTCAGAAGCCATCTTTCACCTCTTGTTAATCTCTTTAGTTGGTTCATTTCTTCCTGAAAGTAAATGAACTTGTAGATTTCTGATCATTCTATTGTAAAAATTTGTCTTTTGTAGTTGATTAGGTTATATTTGCATTACATCTTTTAATAATCTGGAGCGTTGGATATTTTGGGCCATCACACATTTCACTTTATTCTTGTCCATTTGCCTCTTTAAGAACAACAGAACAAAAATTTACACTATTCACCTCAGCTACTGAAATTTGCTTCATGATCAGAGAACATTCTAAACAACTATACATACAAACTCTACACCATACATATTTCAAGGACTTCAATTTTACATTGAAAATACTCTAAGAAAATTATCGTGGATAAACTCTCGTAGCAAGCGTCGCACAGCTCTATGGTTACCTAGGCTAGACCAGATTCCCCCTTCCAACACGAGCTAACCCTAATTGGACAGGTGCAATCACACAGGGTGATCAAGCACACTCAAATCCAACCTGTGTTCTTGTCAGAGATTAGCGACAGCTCCTGTCCTTATACCAAGATCCTAGGAAGAGCTGCTTTGCGTGTTCCGTCGTGTATAAAGAGAAGAATAACCAATGGTGGCAGATTTCCACCAAGCTTTATCAATAAACACCTAAAGTTATACACATTTCCAGCTTCTAAGAAAGGAATTTAAGCCACAGCTAATTCACACATTTCCTCCATCTGAACTGCTACAAGCTTGATTTTGGAGACTATTCCCAAAATCTCCATCCAAGCTCATTTGCTGGACTTCTTGCGGAGAAAGAATCTTAATGCAGCGAACACAGTTCACAAATTCCCTGAAGTATCATATTACGTATGTAAGTCAGTATGCCACGAATACGCACACGGAAAAAGAAACAGGGAAAGATTGTAGAAACAGCTTTAGGCTACATTGATCAAGTCTCCACGGGACGCATGCATAATTGGATAAAAGGTTGTATGGTTCTCTAAGGTAGTTCAGTTCGAAGTCTTGGCTTCCAAGAGAACGGCATCTGCTGCTTGCTCAAATCGAAAATGCAAATACAACATTAGATAGAAGCAAAGTTCAAGAACTTACTCCCAAGGGTCATCAC
Source organism: Nicotiana undulata (assembly GCA_005239495.1). NCBI lineage: Eukaryota > Viridiplantae > Streptophyta > Magnoliopsida > Solanales > Solanaceae > Nicotiana > Nicotiana undulata. The sequence goes on along the minus strand of ML294980.1, from coordinate 23,082 downwards.
CAACCAGCAGAACATCATTCTCATGATCCACATACACAAGCTTCCATCCTATTCTTTGTCTGTCCTCCAGTTGTCCCTCTATACCAAATCTACGAGCTAAGTCTTGTTTAAGGTCTTCGTAGCCCGAGTAACGTGCGATATCAATCGATCTTCCAACAGCACCACGCTTGTATACCTTTGAGAGCATAGAGGCAAAAAAGTTAGTACTCAACTCAAACATTATGTGAGGTAGGACACAGATTTGGTAAGTTAACCAACCTTGGTATATGTCCGCAAACGAGGTACTTGAGGTGGTGGGGCCCAGGCACCTCTATTCATGAAGCTGCCTTCATTTATGGTAGAATCAATTGAATTGAAGGCCATATCAGGAACTCCAAATGATTGGGAAACCATTGATGATGAGAGTTCTGGCTGTGCTTCCTTGGGGTTCTCATAGCTAGAAAGCATGCCTCCTCCTGATGAGATATTATTCGATAGATCTTTCCTTGAGTCCATCAAGCTATTTGTGACCAAAGGATCAGGCATCATCGGCAGTCCTAACTGATTGTCCATATTTGATCCAAAAGCAACACTGTTTCTGGGGTCACCCTGAACTTCTCCATCTTGACTATCTCTGAATATGACTGGCTGAGTATTGAAAGACAACGGGTTCATTGTCTGCTGTAACTGGACATCATTTTGAGAAAAGCAGACTGAGGTTGCTGAAGATGAACTATCTAGATAATCCATGTGGGGCGCTGCGGTGTTAAGGTAGGTTTGAGGAGCCAAAAATCCATGGTTCTGGCTCTTGGAGATGTTCACTGAGGGCTTCACGTCAGATTTGTGCTGCAAATCTTTAACTAGATTGCTATTAGTGGACATAGCTTCGAATCCACTGGAATTCAAAAGGGGTACAGAAGACTGAGTTGCTTCATCCCCTGCAGCTGTGCCTCGATGCATCCTACCATTCATAATTGGCTGAACCACATTTTGACAGTTGTTCGTGGATGGTGAAGTGGAACATGATGGGACGTCATCTGTAACCACCGACTGGCCTCCACCTGCAGCTCCTGTTAATAAGCTACTACAGTTTGTGGAAAGCTGATTAGTAGTCGGTGGTAGATTCTGACCAACTTGTCCAGGTAGTTCTGGTAGAATTCCAGGTTGCTGGTGAAGTTTTGATTGCTGATTTGGCTGGGAAAAACGAAAATTAGATTGGCTAGTCATTTGCTGCTGGACAACTTGCGACTGGGAGAGCGACGTGGAGGTGGAAGTGGTTTGAGACATATCCAGCATTTGGCTTGTTGCAAGCGACCTGGAGAAGTTCTGTGATACATCCAAGAGCTGCTTCTGCTGATCCTGGATTGGCCCAAGCTGGGATTGTTGTTGCAATACAGATTGTTGAGCTAGAAGTGATTGCTGCTGATGATGCAGCTTCTGCAAAAGCTGCAACTGTAATTGGTTATCAGAGAAATGCATCTGTTGGCTAAGTGGATCGCTAGGCTGAGATGACATGAAACTCTGCTGCTGAGTCTGATTCATAATCTGTTGCTGCTGAGGAAGGTTCCTCTGCAGCTGGTTTTGAAGTGATTGTTGTTGCTGAAGGACATTCTGAGATTGCACAAGACTCTGCGCTTGCAAAAGTTGGGCCTGAACTTGGTTTGTAGGCACGGATTGGTTGATTAGATTCTGTCTTGGTTGCTGACTGATATCCGACAACTGTTGCTGCTGCGACTGCATAATGGATCCTACAGGGCTCAATGTGGCAGCTGGCATCTGACCTTGTTGGTTTGGCCGTTGGGTACCAAACTGTAAGGTGTTGTGCTGAGGAAGCTGAGGTGCTGCAGGTAAACCTAACTGACGTGAGAGGTCTGCTCCACTTCCGACATTCTGTAGAATGGAACCAGACAAAGAATGCAGGTAGTTTGGCTGCGACATTGAAGGGTTCTGTTGCATGTTCATCCATTGGACTAAGCTCAGGCCTGGAAGACCTTGCGGGTCTTTCATCCCAAAGTCATCACCAAGCCACGGCATTGTCCTCTTGAATAGGCCATCCAGATCAGAACAATCGTCATCTGCAACAAGTGATATCTTCTACAGTTATCCAACAATGTCAAAAGATATCATCAGAATTGAAAGTCATATTCTGGTTGTCGAATTCCTCATACCTGGCATTCCAGGTAGCCTTGGCCGCTTTGACCTGAAGAATGGCGGAGTAGGACAGATGAAAAACGGTGCTGTTACAGGTTCAATCTCCCAAATTGAGACCCGGTTACGCCTCTCCCCAGCAGTTGACTCATCCCAACCAACCTAATCACAATTCACAAGCGTGAAGGGTTAGTACATTCCTTAAGTAAAGATAAAACAACAGTCAAATTACCAGTTAGAAAACTGTACCTGCAAGTTGCGCCATTGTGAGTTCTTCCACCTCACCGGATCCAGATCACTGATGCCGGTAATTGTGCCCATATACCTTCTAGTTCCCGACTCTTCTGTCTCAAACATCATGCGGAACCGCATGCCAAGCGATACTTGACTGCTATAAGTTGCCTTGTAATACTTAGCTAAAGGGATGACAAACTCAGAAGGACTTGCCCTGTTCATATAGAGGTTTAAAATTTTTAAGATCATGAAGATCAAGAATAGATAAATTGCTATAGGAAATGCATATGCCTATTAAGAAAGTAAGTTCACTGACCTTGGGTTATAAAACACAGTAAAAGGGCTATTGTTTGCAGCTGCATGGGCTGCCGCTGCTAGGATACCTATATGCATGCTATCACTTGACAACACAGATGATGATAAGTTTGTGGGCTGTCGGTTTGCTCGCCTAATACCGAGTAGAAGCTGCTGCTTTTCATCCCTGTAGACATAGATTGAAGGGCGTTAAGGATGACCGAAGCATATGAACGAACCAAAGAGAATCCAACAGCTGAGTTGATTCCCTTTATGAATCTCACTAGCATTCTATTTCAGTCATCAGTTTATACTTACAATTACTATTCCCTCAAATGCACAAAAAATGAGATAACATTCAAGGTGGCATGACATTGCCAGTATCATTACCTAATAAATAAGACCGAATCACCAGCAAAAAGCCTCTTCCCACTGACAAATAGGCTCCACCCCGTTGTTAGCAAATGGCGTTTGGGTTGCCCTGGATCACCAGAGATAGGTAAGGGTTAGGAAACAAGCCAATTTTATCTGGCAATGCTTGGAGTAGTATATCCATATATAGCAAATAAACAAACTTACCACGATAAATATGGCGGAAGGTCCACACATTATCATGCAAGTCTCTAGCCACAAGTTCTTGAGCAGGTGGTTGCATCGAGTAATCCTGATAATGAACAACCAAGCCTATCACACAAAAGATAGAGAAACAACCAAAAAGCATCAAATGACAAATTTTCATGTGTTCTTACCAGAGGCGGGAATATTTTCTCTGCAGCACGTCGAGGCACAGAAAAGCCCCCATGTGTGCTCGTATCACTGGCAGTTAAGGTCTTGCAGAAAAATTCTGTTTGCGGTTTATTCGTTTTCATAGACAAATCTGATCTCAACAGTGCCTCCTTGTCAAACTGCACAAGACCAAAAGGTTAACAAAATCAGTGTTACATTCAATTGGAATATACTATAAATGAGATCCTCATTCTCAAAGAAAGAAGAATTTGTTGAGTATACGAAAAAATCGCCTTTTTATGTAGACACAGCAAGGAAGGGACATACTGAAGGAACTGGCTGCAGTGTCATTTGTGCATAAACTTCATCTGTTTCTGGATCAGCCTAATGACGAAAAAATATATTCGATTATTGTTGAGCAGCAGAGACTTTAAGGAAAAAACAAATTTGCATAAAGGCAAGTGAAGTCTGAAAATACATACATGTAGGGTAACATTGTGAAGGAGACAAACTAACTTCGATGGAAGATTTGGGTAGTTTGGAATCTGGGCATCTACATCTTTCTTCATAGATGCTGCAACCTGAAAATTTTAAGTGCAAGAGAAACAAATTAGACCTATGACTAACTCTGCATATACAAACTAATCTTAACCATATAACCATACTACACTAGCTAAAATATGGCAACCACTTCAGTTCCAGCACAAGAGCATTTCTTGAAAGTAATCAAAACTTGAATAAAAGGAAAAGGCACTTCACCATTGGTGCACTCCAATTAGTGCTAACTTTTCATTTCTTTCTTACTATTTTCCAATTTTCCTTCTTGTTCTCTTCCACATAATATTTTTGTTAACGAGCTTGCGCGTACCTCAATTGTTCCATAGGAACAAGTATCGGGTGACCTTGTCTACCAAAACGAAATCCAAGCATTTTTTGTCTCTCCGGAATTAAAATATTGGTCACCCATGATTTTTTTTTTTTTTTTCCATTTCATTACCACTAGAACACAACCTTGGATCATTTTCTTCCTCATCATTAAGGTCTAAAAAGAATTTATGAAATTTTATTTTAGATAAGGAAAATTTTCATCAAACTTTTTAAAAGCAAACGCCAATTTAACCCAGCCATAAAGGTTACATTTTTTATTCCCTTTTTTCCTCATAACAACCCCACTACCTGCTAATAGGCAAAATGATAGTCAAAGGTACGAAAAGATGATGCCTTTCCAATCTTTTCTATCTTTGTTCTTTTTCTAAAAACCGTGTGGTAAATATACATATATATGTATGCACGTGCACATGTAAGCATATGCATAAGCCAACAAAACAAACAACAAATAACAAATTCTTCATAAAGATCACAACTACACATACTGACACAAGATGCATGTTACTCCAGAGATACCATAATAGAGGTGGAAAGAAAAAAATAAGATGTGATCCAACAAAAGTAAATTACTCCTACTAGAACATGGACAATAAAAATAAATAAATACAATGCATTCTACTATCAAAATCAACAATAATGTTATCTGCAGCCTGACATAAGTAGTAAGGTGAAGGGTAATAACGTGTACCATATCGGCTCACGTTAGCAAATAGCCGCATACAAAACTTTTTGCTCACCTCAACTATTCATAATATCTTTTATTAGCAAATACTATAACTTTATCATTAATACTTTACTTTAGATAAATAAAAAGAAATCACCAACTTTCTTTTTCGCCTCTACTGAGCTTTAATTAAAAAAAATTATTAAGTCACAAAAGGGTCACTTGGATATAAGAAGTAGGAGACCTGTTCACTATGGCCTTGAGGGAAATAGACGACGTGGGTCCCAGCGGCCGGTAAGTTCACCAGAGGTCCGGCGCAGGCCTGCCATAGCTCTGGGTTTATGCTCTTCTTTTCACCTGCAAAATAAAAATAAAAAATTTAATTGCTCCACCATTCAATTTATAACACTTGTTAATCAAAAAAAGAAAATGGGTTTTAAAAAAATATAAACTTTTTTTTATATTCTTGCTAGATTGAAAGACTATGGAAAAAGTAGAGATTTTTATCACTTTCTCACCCAGAATCAAGCTTTTCCAAGAAAATCCCATTTGCTTTCTTCAACAGACGTGTAATGCATAGTTTGGATGTCATTGAGGGGGAAAGCATATAACAAAACCGGAAGTAAAAATAATATTTTCCAGGAAAATTTCATTGGGATGGAAAAAAAGGAAAGAAAATAAAAGAATAGACAAAAGCCCAGAAAGAGAAATAGCTTTGTCTTTTTGATTCCACGATTCTTACAATGCATCTGCTTATTACTACTAGAGAAAAGTATATACGTACGTATATTTTGTATGTATGTCACTCTCTATATAAATAATAATATATCTATTAATATGTATAATAAGTAAAGATAGTGACAGACCTTCGGCAGGATTAACGTTGGCAGCAACCTGCTGAGCTCCGGCTGTATTCCCCGGCGTTTTCATTTTTCCTTTATGCTTATTTTTTTCAGCTTAAAAACATAAAAAGTACCCAGATATGCTCACCGGAGATTCATCGGAGCTGCACTTCACCAAACTCCGGCAACACAAATCAGATTTTTTTTTTTTGCAGTATAGTATGCTTGTCTGAGCTAAGAAGAAAAAGAGTGGTGGTGGCCGGCGGGAAGAAGGGAGTGTGTATTCCGGCGAAAAGGGGTGGCCGGAAAAAGAGGAAGAAAGAGAAAAAGGGTGGGTTTAGTTGGGGGGGACAAAGGAAGGTTTGGAAAAAGAGGGGGATGTTAAGGAAGGGAGAGACCAAATGCTGCAAATTTACTTTAAATTGCCCCCTCTTCTACACTACACCTCCCAGACACACACACACACACTATCTTCTCTTTCTTTCACTCTATTATACTCCTTATGTAAACAAACTCTAATGTGCTCTTTCTTTTACAAAGAACTCTTTTTCAAGAATGGCCTTTTGTTTCTCTCTCTCTCTCTCTTGTTTATTCCTTCTCTCTCTCTCTGGTGGATAAATAATATTTTATGTATATAATACTAATGTGTTTTTCTTTTCTTGGGTTTTATTATATTCTCTGTCTCTGGCTATGGCCTAGCAAAGTTGACCATTGAGGTGAAACTTATGATTAAAATGGGTGCTTAATGGGAGCATGTACTTATGATTAATACTCCTATATTTACTTTTTTATTCTTTTTAACCTTCTTCTGCTAGTGAGGAAAAGGGTTTATCTTAGGAAATGTTAATATGATCAAACAGGCCTCGTTTCTATTATTATCGGGGCTCGTTTGGTACGAGAGATAAGGGATAATTAATTCGGGGATTATAAAGAGTTTATTCTACGTTTAATTGGGATAAAATCACGTATAACTAATTTTGGAATTAGTTATTCTAAGATTGTAGTGTTATTTTTATTCTTATAGAAGGGTGAGATACTTAATTCTGGGATAACTTGTTTCCCAATCAAAACGATCACTTATGGGTCGTTTGGGTTAGAAATAAATTATCCCAAGAACAGTTATTCCGGGAGTAGTTATCCCATCTTCCTATAAGGATAAAAGAAAACCACAATCCCAGAATAACTAATCTTGGGATTAGTTATATCACGATTTTATCCTACCCAAGCATGGAATAAACTCATCTCAAATTTAGTCATAAGATTAATTATCCTTCGTACCAAATGAGCCATTATAAATACATATAACTTATGTTAAAAAATTAAAAATTAAAACTTGGTACCAAGTCAAATATTATCTATCAGGACGGAAAAGTATAATAGATTAAAATATATCTACAAACGTAAATATATTATGCCTTCAAAGTAGTGTCGATAATGTAAGAAATAGATTGTTGGTAGCTGCAATAATTACTTAATAGCACTGGTCTTCAACTCTCAATTTTTAGAAAATAAACATTGTGAAAAAGAGGAGAATAATAATTTGGGAATTGCGCAATTGACCCTTCATCACTATCACTGCTATCTTTTTAACCTTATTAATGACGACAATGACTATTGAGTAGAAGAAAATTAGAGAATGATATGTCCCAAACTCACCAGATAAAAAAAAAAGTGGACTTCATTTCTTTTACAAATTTATTCATAATTTCTGTATAAAAAGAATTTAAAGTTTCATTCTTTGACTTTATGGATTAGCTGTATTGATGTTCATTTGATAAGCAACACTTTTCTCGAACAATTGACATGTTAAGTTTATTAAGGGTTTGTTTGGTTCGAATACTAAGTTATGTTGGAATTAGTTATTATTGAATGTTTGGTATCTTGTATTAATTCTGAGATTGTTAATTTATAATTTTATCTTGTGATTACTTTTCTCATCTGGCATGTATAAGTTATCCGGTACTATTTTTAAGAGATTTATACAAATAGTCGGTCACATTTATTGTTTACTCTTTCTAATCATATACATTATACATAATTGTATACATATAATACATAAATTATGCATATATTATACCTCCACCGACTTTTTCACTTTAAGTGGTTGGAAGAGCGGTTATTTGGGTCAATTCTTCTATATTTTTTTAATCATGAGATGATTTATCACATGATTAATAACCAAACAAGGAATAAGGCATTACTAAATTTCATCTCAAGATTAATTTTGTTTAGCCATCATGTCAAACGACTCCTAAGAATTTGTTTAATTTAAAATAAGGTCATTCCTAAATTATAATCTCGCATCCTAGTGAAATAGTTGATATTAAAATTTTGATATAAATTTATACCGATATTTAATTATTCTAGTAACTAAAAGAAAATAAATACAATCTCAAATTTAATACTGAAATTAATATCTTAATCCCGGAACCAAACGAACACAAGCGAAGTGCAGCAATAGCCATTTTTAAGCCTGCTATTTAAAATATATCCACAATTTATAATGTATTTAAAGATTAGCCAATTCATCCAAACTTCAGGACTAAGTATCCTGAATTTGAAAATTCAGGACACTGCTAATTTTAAATTGAGCTTATTAGATTTCGCTAAGGTATTTGAACTGGTGATTGCGAACTCTAGTTTTTCGAAGAGGGAGAAGCATTTGGTTACTTTCCAGAGTACGGTGGCAAAGGCTTAGATTGATTATCTCCTCCTCAAGAGGTGCGATAGAAGGTTGTGCAAGGATTGCAAGGTTATCCCGGGTAAGCCCCTCACGACGTAGCATAGGCTCTTGGTGATGGACGTCGGTATCATGATAAGGTGGAAGAAGAGGTCCGTTTGAGGACGACCAAGGATCAAGTGGGGAGCCTTGACTAAGGATAAAGTTCATGAGTTGGATGGGAGGCTATCAGCTATGGGATCCTGGAAGAGTTGTGGGGATGCGAGCGTTATGTGGACGATGACGGCGAACTATGTAAGGGAGGCGGCGAGAGAGGTGTTAGGGGTCTCGGAGGATTTCTTTGAAAGGCACAAAGGCGACTGGTGGTGGAATGATGTGGTCCAAGGCAACGTGGAAACGAAGAAGGCGACGTACCTGAAGTTAGTAGGGAGCTCAAGCGAGGAGGAGAGAAGAGCAAACATGGAGAGGTATAAGGTCGCGAGGAAGGAGGCCAGTTGGCAGTCACAGAGGCCAAGACTGTAACGTTTGGACGGCTATACGAGGAACTAAGGGACAAAGGCGAGGATAAGAAGTTATTTCGGTTGGCTAAGGCGAGAGAGATGAAGGCTCGGGATCTGGATCAAGTGAGGTGCATCAAAGACGAGGACGGTAGAGTATTGATGGGAGAAGTCCAGATAAGCAGAGATGGCAGACTTACTTTCATAGACTTCTAAATGAACAGGGGGCCGGGATATTATGCTAGGTGACTTGGGGAATTCGGAGTGTCACCAATACTTTAGGTATTGTAGGCGAATTAAGGTTGAGGAGGTCGTGGAGTCTATACGTAAGATGAGTAGGGGCAGCGCAACCGGGCAGATGATATTCTCGTAAAATTTTGGAGGTGTGTGGGTAGATCAGCCTTGGAGTGGCTGACTGAGATGTTTAATATTATTTTAGAATGAAGAGGATGTCGGATGAGTGGCGATGAAGTACGGTAGTACCGTTGTACAATAACAAAGGTGATACCCAGAGTTGTATCAACTATAGGGGTATCAAGTTACCAAATCATACCATTGAAAGTTTGGGAGAGGGCGGTGGAAGTGAGGGTGAATGGGACGGTGTCTGTATCCAACAACCAGTTCGGGTTCATGCCAGGTCGTTCCACCATGGAAGCTATCCACCTTATTAGGAAGTTGGTGGAACAATGCAGTGATAGGAAGAAGGATCTGCACATGGTGATTATTGACATGGAGAAAGCGTATGACAAGGCCCTTAGGGAGGTTCTATGGAGATGCCTGGAGGTAAAAAGTGTTGTATTATCTTACATTAGAGCGATCAAGGACATGTATGATGGAGTTAAGACTGGGTTAGGACAAAGGGAGGCGACTCGGAGCGTTTGTCGATTGTTATGGGGTTACATCAAGGATCTGCGCTCTCAACCCGTTCTTATTTGCCCTAGTGATGGACACGCTGACACGACATATTCAAGGTGAGGTGCCATGGTGTATGCTATTCGCTGATGACATAGTTCTGATTGATGAGACGCGAAGCGGTGTTAAAGAGAGGGTGGAGTTTTGGAGACAGGCCCTTGAGTCTAAAGGTTTCAAGTTGAGCATGACTAAGATAGAATACTTGGAGTGCAAGTTCAACACCGAGTCGAGACGATCGGGCATGGACATAGGGCATGTATCACAAGGCCATCCTCAAGAGAATGACTTTCAAGTGACTTGGGTCAGTTATCCAAGAGGACCGAGAGATCGACGAGGACGTCACGCACCGTATAGAAGTGGGTTGGATGAAATGGAGGTTAGCATCCGGAGTCACGTGTGACAAGAAAGTGTTATTGATACTCAAAGGTAAGTTTTGTAAAGCGATTGTTAGACCAGTCATTTTGTATGGAGTAAAGTGTTGGCCAGTTAAGAACTGAAAGAAGATGAAATTAGCATAAATGAGGATGTTGAGTTGGATGTGAGAGCACACTAGGATGGATAAGTTAGGGATAAAATATTCAGGAGAAGGTGGCGTGGCTCCTATAGATGAAAATTGGGGAAGCAAGGCTCAGATGGTTTGGGCATGTGCGGAGGAGAAGCCCTGATGCCCCGGTAAGAAGGTGTGAGCGGTTGGCTTTGGCGGGTATGAGAAGAGATAGAGGGCGGCCTAAGAAGTATTGGGGAGAGGTGATTAGGCAAGACATAACGTGGCTTCATATTTTTGAGGACATGGCACTTGATAGGAAGGTGTGAAGATCGAGCATTAGGGTAGTAGGTTAGGAGGTAGTTGAGCATTTTTCTACTTCGTTGAGGCTAGTCTGATAGAGTTTGTCTTAGATCGCTAGTGGTTAATGTTATGTCATACTATTCTCCCATTTTTTATAGCACCGAGCCTTATTTACTGGTTATTATTTTTGCATTTCAACTATTTTCTGGTTCTTATAATGATGTTATTTTTTATATGGTCTTTCTGATGATGGTACTGATATTTGTCCTTTTCGTCTTTTTCGTTTTCTTGAGCCGATGGTCTATCAAAAGCAATATCTCTACTCCTTCGGGATAGAGGTAAGGTCTGCGTACACACTACCTTCCCCCTACCCCTTACCAGTGGGATTTTATTGGGTTGTTGTTATTGTTGTTGTTGTAAGTTGAAGTTCAGGACTGAGTGTCCTAAATTTCTGAACAACTATTTTAAAATTAAGGACATAAGATTCGAACTTGTGAAATCAAGTTTCGAACTTAAAGACACAATGTCCTAAAGTTTGAACTTTGAGATTTAAACTCTAGGACGTCGTGTCGTGAAGTTTGAGCGAAATTGACTAATCTTCAAATTGCCGGAATTTTTGAAGTCTAACAGTCTGAGTAAAGTCAAAGCAACAATTGTAATGTAAAAATCCATGTCAAACACTCAAAGAGTAATTGTATATAATGAATTTATGATAGGATATTTGCCTCTTTTGTAAAAAAGGGTTGTAGCATTAGTTAATGTGGTCCTCTTCTTCTTCAGATGCTACTTTGGCTCTTGTAATGTGGAAAATGAAAGTTAATGCAGAGTACTATCGTTGCTTCAACTTTGCATATACTACTTTTAGGGACTTTTTTGGATTTGTCACTTTCAAGTATATCTATCTATGTTGAGGTAATTTTGTATGGCTAAGTTAGATTTGCTAAAAAGTATTTAAAAACGAAGTTTTTTCCATAAATAAATAAAATTACATCCAATTAGTATACCAAATTCAGGTGTGGAATAAGCGTCTCAATGAGACCTCTAAGCAATTTTGATCTTTTAAGTTTGTCGAAAATTTGCACTTTTAATCTTTATTAAATATTCAACAAACATTGGTAGTTAGATTAGGTTGTTGGTGATATAACTTAAGGCATGCACCTGAACAAGATAAGGTATAAAGATATAGAATAGGAAAACTCAAATCAAATGAGAAATGCCTTTATGATATGTAGAAATTATAAGATTTACTACCATTTAGGAGTATACCTACTCAAATTAAGTTCTTTCCTTTTTGCAATGAAATTATGTAGCTGATTTTTGATATAGTTAATTAGTTATTAACTAGTATTAGTATTCGCGCAATGCGAGGACACAAATCATATTAAATTGTTATGTAGATTGTTTGAGTCGTGTGCAAATAACCTTAAAATATAAACCTCTCAAATAAAAGTTATATAACATTAGATATTAATTATGTAATAGGATATGAAATTATTGTTCAAATCTCGTGGTGCACAACCTATTTTATTTTATATTTGTAGCAACCTAACCCCTTGATTTTAGTACTTGCACTTCGTTTCACTGTCAATATTAAAGAATACTAAACATATCATACCGTGATCTCTCTTGTTTGAGCACATTTGATCATATTGTTTTAACAAACTTCTTGCTATAACATCATATTTATCTAAAGTTAAATATCTCTTATTCATCAAGTTATTTTTACTCAAATCTTTTTTCTTTTGTTTTTTTATATAGTTAATATTGTATTATTTATTATTTGTTATTGTTGTACAATAATATAAATTTTTATTAGCTTAATAATTAAATTAATGTCTTGCTTATTATTCTTTTAATAGTCTTTAATAATTATAAATATTTTATTCTGGAAATTTGGTATATTTTATGCTTGTATCTTCTTATTCGGAATTTTTAAGTCATTTAAATTTATTGTAATATTTTTAAATATAATTTAATTTTTTAATTTATCTATTTTAAAATCAATTTAATGTATTAGTATCATCACAATATCTCTATTTTTTTTACACATTCTCTTCCCTACTATAAATTTTAATTAGATTTTATATTATTTTTTAATCTATAACCAAAATAATATCATGGTTTTATTTTAAAATGTAAATTGAATTAGTCTAAATATTAATACATAAATTATTTGATGATTATGTTTCAAATGTGTTGAGTTCTCTTATAATTATTTTGTATCAGATGCAGATAAATTGTCTGAAATTATTTAAATTTTAATAATATTTTAAGTATTAGATATTCAATTTATTTTATTTTCTAACTTATTATTTATAAATATCCTCGCATTATCTCTAATTTATTTCTATTATTCAACATTTTAGTTTTTGATTTTATATATTAGACTTGAGTTACGTGGACTTATCCATATTATGACTTTTCTTATCATAATATAATAAACTTTCTCATCTCAAATTTAAATAAGTTTTACCCTTTTTCTCTATGGTAAAAAATCTGAATTTTTATTTTTTCTCTATTTATTCTTTATTTTTGATATTATATTATTCAATACCCAATATTATTATATTGTCATGTGGATTTTTATTAGCTTTTTTGAACTTAATATCGATTTCTACCATATTCATTCTATATAATATAGATAAAAATTAAAAAAAAAACTTTACTCAAATAAGTTTTATTATTCTATTTTCTAAATTTGACCGCAATTTCAAAAACTTAAGTTATGCTTTCAAACTTAAACTAACTGCACTTGATTCTAATATTAACCACAAAAACAAATATTTTCGTAATTGTTTGAAAATATTATATCTGAATGTTGTAGTAATATTTGAAAGCAATAATATAAATGATAGAACATTTTATATGATATAAAATCTATATTGTATTAACTATAAATTCTGCTTAGGTTTAATACTATTTTCTTATATTCTTTTCCTTAATTATTGCTTGCTTTATTTTTTTACTAAAAAGTATAGATTTGTTTAAGATCTATTTAGATTATGTATAAGATTCATTCAACTACTTCTAGTAATTATGTTTTTATTTATAATTTTTATATATTAATGGTGTCTTAAAATTGCCAAGTAACTACATTTTAGCTTTTCGCCTGACTTAACCACATGCTTTACTACCCTCCTTTTAATATAATATAAATAGAAGATTACTTAAATTCTTTAATTGTTCTATTTTTTTGTTTTGTTTTTCGCTTTATATATAATAATTTTTGTTTGTATTATCCATTGTATGAATATTTTCATCATAATTCTAAAAGTACTTTCTTATCTCAAATTCAAATAAGTCTTATCTCTATATTTTTATAATAATATTTTTAATTTTTATTAGTAAGATTTTTTTTTTTTTGGTGAAAAGATGTAGTATAATATATAATCAAACAAAGACAGTAGGAGTTCTTACAAGATGCCGCAAGTGCATCTGTGGTACTAATAACATACTACTAGTAGTAGGATAAGCTAGTCTATTACAAACTACACGACTTTCAGAGAGCATTGAGTTTGATCTGCTAGGAGTTGATACGAGCCTCCGGTGTAGTGGACCTTCATGATCTCGATAGTAAGAAGCCATTACAAAAAGTGGTGGCTCAACAAAAATGATGCAGTTGTCCTGAGTAGTCGAAGCTCCATATGCAGCTAATTTATCTGCGAGTTCATTCTGCTCTCTGTGAACGCTGTGTAGACCTGGGTTACCCAGCTGTAGGAGCAACAACCTGCAGTCATGAACAATATTAGTATATTGTATAGGAGTGATTTGTAACATACCTAGTAGATGTTGGACATCTGTCTCAATTGTGAGGGGATAAAGCTGATATTGTATTGTCAACTTTAGTCCCATGAGAAGTGCTAAGAGTTCAATTTGGATTGGTGTGCCCTTCTCTGATTTTCCTGCAAACCCCATGAGCCACTGGCCGTGGGGATTTCTGAAGACACCTCCTATACCATATTGTTGTGTGGTATGGGAACAAGAACCATCAATATTTAATTTGTAGGTGGCTTCCAAAGGTGGATTCCATTTGATGTATAAGGGAATTACTGGTGTAGTGCTTCGTGTGGTCCTGGACATATAATAATATTCCGCTGCCATATTGATTAGTAAGGGAATGTTTAGAGCAGTTCTTTTATGATCGATTGCAGTGCGATTCCTGATAAGCCAGAGATGCCACATGGCAAAGCTAAGGAATGTTTTGGGCGGAATATTGTAAGGAAAATGCGCACTGGTCGTTATGAAGAACTGATTGAGCCAAACATTATTTTTCGTTTGCGTAGGTATAGAGGTAATGGGAGGAATAGATATATGAAAAGTATCCCATAGTTGACGAGCATGTCGGCAGTGAAAGAAAATATGAGGTATTGTTTAGGGGGCTTCCTGGCATTGAGCACATATGGGAGAATTAATTATATTTAGTCTGGAAAGATAGTCAGCTGTAGGAAGACGATTGTGACATAATAGCCATAAGAAGAAAATGATTTGGGGGGGCTCAAATGTGCCAAATCCATCCGTAAGAGAGAGGTAAGAGATTGTTTGGCGTTAAAGAGTTATAAAGTAATTTAACGGAGAAAAGACCATTGGTTGTAAGATTTCAATAAATTTGGTCAGGAATCTGAGACAAAATGGGCATATAAAGGGCTTTTAATTTTTCAGTTATTGGAAAAGGTAAGGTCAGAGAGAGTTTATCCAAATGCCATGTTTGATTGTAATAGATCTCAGATACTAGTTGTTTCTCCTCAGAGTGATGTAGAGGTCCACTGAAGGAGTTACGGATAATTAAGTTGTGATCCAGCCAAGGGTGCGGCCAAAATTTTACATGTCGGCCATTTGTAACATTCCATTTATATCCTAGGCGGCAGGAAATCCAACCTTTGAGAATATTTTTCCAGATGGGAAAGACTTGTTTTTTGATTTGATGTGTAGGACGGATATAATTATGAATAAGTACCTGGGCCCACAATCTCGTTACTTGAAATTCTTTCATTGTTCAATATTTTTTAGTTTTGATCTTATTACAATTTCAGTTATATGATATTATTTATTGTATGACTTTTCTCATCATAGTTGAAATAACACTTTTTTAACTCAAATTTAAATACGTTTCATCCTTCTATATTTTTTTTGAATTTTATTTTTATTATCCTTTTCTTAATTATTATATGTCATTACTGCATTATTCATTACTTAGTATTTTTATGTGGCTTTTTTTGNTTTAGATTGAGTATAAGATTTATTAAACTACTTCCATTAATTATGTTTCTATTTATAATTTAAATTTTTATTGTTGTAAAATTGCCAAGTGGCTTTTTTTAACTTGCCACTTGGCTTAATCGCATGCTTCACTACTTTCTTTTTAATATAATATAGATTTATTAAACTACTTTCATTAATTATGTTTTTATTTATAATCCAAATTTTTATTGTTGTCTTAAAATTGCTAAGTGGCTTCTTTTTAGCTTGCCACTTGGCTTAATCATATGCTTCACTACTCTCCTTTTAATATAATATAGATATAATGTTATTTAAATTAACATTAAACCAGTTAATGTTTTACCTCTAATCCAAATAATTAACATTTGAATCATAGTCTCCAAACTTACCGTGAACTCTAGAAAAAAATGAGGTTCTATTTTATATTAAGAATTTAATTTAAAGAATCTTTTTTTACCGTCCCATAAATTAAGGAACTTGATTTAAAGAATCTTAAACAAATCCAACTACTAAATATTAAGAGTTTTTGCTAGACCTCATTTATTACCTTATCTAGTTATCTTGTGTTAAAATTGCAAGGGCTAGTTAAAAGCTTGCCACTTGGCTTAACCATATTGCATACTATTCTCCTTTTAATATAATTAGTACTAGTATTAGTAGCACGGACATAAATCATGTCAAATTGTGATGTAGATTATTTGAATCATGTGCAAATAACCTTAAAATATAAACATCTCAAATAAAATTATATAACATCTATTATTAATTATGAAGCAGGATATGAAACTATTGTTCAAATATTGTAGTGGACAACTTTTTTTTATTTGTAGCAACCTAACCCCTTGATTTTAGTACTTGCATTTCATTTCGTTGTCAATATTAAAGAATACTAAACATATCATGTTGTGATCTGTCTTGTTTGAGCACATTATATCATATTATTTTAACAAAATTCTTACTATCACTTTGTTTTTATCTGAAAGTCAAATATGTCTTATTCATCGCGTCATTTTTACGCAAACTCTTTTTTATTTTTTGTCTTTTCCTTTGTAATATTTATTATTTAATATTATTATACTATCATATAAATTTTTATTAGCTTAATAAATGAAATGTCTTTCTTATTATCCTATTATAGTATTTAATAAATGTATTTTATTCTTGAAATTTGGTATATTTTTATGCTTGTATCCTTTTACTCAGAACCAAAATAATCTCATTTTTTTAATTGTAACTTTGAATTAGTCTAAAATATTAATACATAACTTATTTGATTATTATGTTCCAAATCTTATAATGTGTTCCAAACGCAGTTAAATTTTCTTTCTTTTTTTTAGCTTTAAAATACAAATTTAATTTTTAATTTTCATTAATAAAATTACCTATATTAGAATTTATTTTTTATTTTCAAAATTTTATTTTAATCATAGAAAAATATTTTCCTTATTGTTGAAAATATTATATCTAAATATTGTAGTAATATTTTTACTTTCCTTTTATTTCTTTACGTAGTATCTTCAAAAAAAAGAAATTATGAAGAAAAAAAACCCATCCCAAATTCAAATAATTCTTATAATTCTATTTTCTAAATTAGACCGCATTTTAAAAAAATTAGTCTATGCATTTTCTTTTTTAGTTTAAGATACAAATTTAATTTTTAATTTTTATTATTAAAATTACATATATTTTGAAATTTATTTTGTATTTTAAATTTTATTACTATTTTTATTATTTTTATTTTGAATAACTCTTTTAAAAAAGATATATCTTTGTGTTTGAATTACCCTATAATTATGGTATTGCTAATGTTTAAAGGCCTACTAAATGATAATTACAAATAAGTATGATTAATTCTAGATTCAAACTATAAAATTTATTTTAGTTAAGAAATTTGATATATCAATCTGATAAAAATCAAGAATATTGCTTGGCATATAATTTTATCCTTTATATGGTAATATTTAAATTGTAAATATCCTAGTTATTTCTATAAAAGGAATAATATGATATGAATATTGTATTTCATANAATCTTTTTTTACCGTCCCATAAATTAAGGAACTTGATTTAAAGAATCTTAAACAAATCCAACTCCTAAATATTAAGAGTTTTTGCTAGACCTCATTTATTACCTTATCTATTTATCTTGTCTTAAAATTGCAAGGACTAATTAAAAGTTTGCCACTTGACTTAACCATATTGTATATTATTCTCCTTTTAATATAATATAAATGATTGGAAGTGGACTTATTTGGAAAGTATCGACTAATAATTTGATATACGAGAAATAGTTTATTAAATGAAAAATATTTAGTTATGACTCATTGTTAACTTATGAAATGCTAGTTTTTAACTTTTTATAAGAGTTTTTAGACATAATTGTTGATACCCAATTTTTCCTCAAAATATCTTAAAATTGTATATATAGCTTCAAAATCATGTATCAATGGCAATTGATATTTTTCTATATTTTTATTACATTATTCAGCATCTTATTTCCAATAAATAATTATAAAACTGCATCGCAAATGATTTCAAAAGCATTGCTTGATTTAATTTATTATTTAGGGTCCTATTAAGGCCAAATCATTTCATAATTAGCCAAATTGGCACCATTTTGCTATAATTGAAATAACTTTACAATTATAGCCTAATCATATGATTTATACTATTTTTTATCCAGAAAATAGTCATTTGTATTTTTAAATACTAAGTAATCATTTTAAATTATTTTCTAAGCATGAATTTTATTTTTTACAATTATTAGCTATTTTATAAATTATTTTTAGTTAGTTTAATTGGGTATTTAACAACTAGCCACCTTTATTTTGATTTTAGCCTAAATTAATTTAACTCCTAACCCAATTAAATCTACCTAATACAACCCAAGCCCAAACATCTACTTAACCCAGCCCAGGTCCTCTTAAATCCTGGTCGTTGATCATTTTTATCAACGGCTCAGATTACCCCTTCCATAATTAAACCCAAATGACTACCCTTTCCCCTCCTCATTTCCCCTTCATTCCTCAGCCGTTATATCTCTCATCTCTCTCAACTCTCTCTGCCATAGCTCCCACCGGCCGTTGTTGTGCCGGCAACCATGGTGGTCTCACCACCACCCCCAGCCTGTGGCCCTCCATCTACACTGGGTTGATGCTGCCCTGAGGTCTTCAAGAGAACCAGAGGCGGTTCACTCACCTCCCATGATCTCTCATGCCATTTTTCGGCCATCCATGGCCGTCCGAGTAAGATCTTACCATTTTCTGTTAAAACCGGTGATTTTTGAGTTGATTCTCTTTTCTTCTGGGTTCTCTCTTTGAAACCCTAACTACTAAACTCTCGATTTTCTTAGATCTGTAACGGATCTGGACATATTATGAGTTATTTTTTTATGTTTTCCTTAAAGACTTTCCATTTTTCTAAAACGATTCTTCGTCTTCAAACTAGGGTTCTTAAACCCTTTTTTCAAAACAGTTTTCCTTTCTGACTTTTAGCATTATCTTATGATTCTCGTCATGTTTAAGCATTATTTAAGCTTTTTCCCTTTTGGTCTGATTTATTTTGCTAAAACCCTGAGTTTTCAGTTTTAATCCTAGATTCTAAGTGTGTCTTTGATAATACGTTTGTTCAATTTGTATATGTGCCTGATTTTCATGAGCATCCTAAGTTTCTTGTGATTTTACCTTGTTTTTGCCATTAGGGTTTCTGACTCTTCATTACTTCTGCCTAAATCATGTCTACTATGTTGATTCATACTATGTTCTATGTGAATCCCTTGATTTATGTGATTTACCCTATGTTCGACTGTTAAAGGTTCTGATTTTTTGCCTACTAAGTGTTATTACGCTTGGTCTCCTGAATCAGTACTATTCCTACTTTGAATCTTTGAATATTTGTGATTGATACTTCACTGATTTTGCATAATGTTCTCTATTGATCTTTTGAGTATTTTCTTAATTAAGACATGCTGATTTTCCTGTTTCTCTTTGTTTGTATCATACCTATCCCGCTAATGTTTGATATTTTCCCTGATTGATGTTGATTTCCTGTGACTCGAACCTCACTCGAGGGTTCTCTTACTGATTTACAGAATATAAATTATTTCTTGCCTTATTTTGTGGCCAATTATGCTATCAAATTGATTCTTAGACACTTTCTTTAATTAGAATATTCTGAATCTAGTCTCAATTACAAGCTCTATACTTTTACTACTTTCTTATTGTGTTAAAATCAGCTTTTACATGATTTCTTTTCCTTATTTGCCACTGCTTATTACCGTTTGAGCAATGACTCTTTAATTAAGGAAAGTACTTACATTAATTTGATTCTAATTGATGCTTACTTCTATAGTTACTGCTAAAATGTTATTTAGTTACCTTATTTTCTGCCTATTTCTAAACTATATATACCCTACTCTTTCATTAGCACAACACGAACACACACGGTTAAAAAAACTCTCTCTTACAGACAAATACTCTCTTCTGCTCTCCTTCTGGTTACTTGTTATTATCAGTCGGCTGCAAGCCAAGGCTGATTATCATACTCTCTTGCTCTTCATTCTGTGTTTGTTATCTCCTATCTGGTATGTTCTAGTTTAAGTTTAAGTTTCAAAAATAATATGTTTCTTTTGGTACTTCAATTCATCATGTTTCTAATATGTTTTTACTTATGGTTTTAGCATGACTACTCAACCGCTTTATTAGCATGATTCTCAATGTGCCCCTTCCCTTAGATTCAATATGTTTATGAAGTATAATCCCCCTTAGTATACCTCAATGTGATTTGCTTCACTTATGTTTCTTTGATTCCTGATATGTACTTCTTTGAGGTAAAACCTTTTCTCTATGATCACTAAATTCTGTGTAAGTCTGAAATACCTCCTTAACCCCCCAAATCCCTGAAGATTTCTTTGATCCTGAACTTATGTGTAACTCTACCCACTATGTGTTTATACCTATGTGCTTTATACTTGTCCCCAATTCCTCATCCCCCTGCTTGTGATTGCTGAACTTGTTTTGGTTCTTGGGGTGATGTTTGACCTTGAGATTGGGATGTCGTTTGCTCTGACTATCCTACTTCTCTCAAACTGTTTTCACTAAATGAACTCCTCTATGGTTCTATTTTGCAAAACCCATTTCAAACCAGTCTCTTTTTCAAACTGTTTTCATACTCAATCTTCTCAAAACTATGCCAAACACTCTCACTCTACTCTTAGACCCTTAAGTTCTTCCCCTCTAATGTGTGACTACTTTGGGATCCCTATGAGATCACTCTGAACTCTGATCCATTTGTAACGACCCGGTCCGTTGTTACGCAGTATACGCATCTATTCCTTTATTTCTGTCTTGTAGTAGCTCGGTTAGACTGTTCATGAAGTGTTGGGGTTGGTTGGTTCGGGTTCGGAGTGAAAATAGAGTGGATTGAGACACTTAGTCTCTAACAAGAGCTTTAGAGTTGGAAAAGTCAACCCGGAGTTGACTTATTGGTAAACGACCTCGGAATGCAGATTTTATGGTTCGGATAGCTTCGTTAGGTGATTTGGGACTTAGGAGTGTGTTCAGAATATTTTTAGGATGCCCGGTGTAGAATTAGGCTTGAATTGGCGAAGTTAGTATTTTGGCGAATTCCGGTTGATAGGCGAGATTTTGATCCGAGGGTCGGAATGGGATTCCGAGAGTTGCTGTAGCTTCGTTAGGTCATTTTGGACTTGCCCGCAAAATTTCAGGTCATTCGGAGATGGTTTGGTTGGGGTTTTGATCAAATGCGTGTTTCGGAAGTTTTTGGGAATCATAGGCTTGAATTGGATGAGAATTTATGGTTTTTATGTTGTTTTTGGTGTTTTAATTGCTCGACTAAGTTTGAATAACCATGTTTTATATGTTGGTATGTTGGTTGGGGTCCTGAGGGGCTCGGGTTTGATTTCGGGCGTTAAACGGAGAAATTGGAACTTGAAATGCAGTTGAAGCTGCTACTGCTGGTGCGATCGCACCTGTGATGCTTAGGCCGCAGGTGCGGACATCGCAGGCGCGAGAGTGAAGGAGCAGGGGAGGAATTCATCGCAAGGGCGGAAGGAAGATCGCACCTGCGAGGTCGCAGGTGCGGGAGATGGGTTCGCAGGCGCGGGCTCTGGGTGTTAAGTGAATGACCGCTGGTGCGGTCAATATGTCGCCCCTGCGGTACCGCTGTTGCGATAAAAAGGTCGCACGCGCGACGTCTGGGAGGTTAAGTGGATTTCGCAGGTGCAGTTAAAATGTCGCACCTGCGGAGTCGCAGGTGCGAGAAAAACACCGCTGTTGCGGAAATGCCTGGGCAGAACTATAAAAGGCAGCCTTCGCGAAATTTGTCCTTTTTCACCATTTTTACACACGGGTTGGAGGTTTTGAAGGGGTTTGAAGAGGGATTTCGTTGTTTCTTCAAGGAGGTAAGTTTCTTGGACTCAAAACTCGTTATATTGTGCATTAAGAACGATTTTAGGTTGAAATCATGGGTAAAAACAGTAGAAAAATGGTGGTTAGGGCTTGGGTTTAAGAGAGGAAGAATGGGGGAATTGGAGGTCCATTTGAGGTCCGATTTTCGTGTTCTTGGTATGGTTGGACTCGGAAAAGGACAAGGAACCTAGTGTTGTGAAAATTTCTGACTTTCGAGACGTGGGCCCGAGGGCCGGGTTTTGACCGAATTCGGGATTTTGGTATTTTTGCTAAATTTTGATTTGGGGATTGTTCCTTAGCACATTGTGACGCTATGTAATTGATTATTGATAGATTTGGAGCATTTGGAGGCCGATTCTCGAGGAAAGGGCCAGGCGGAGTAGAGTTGAGCCGGTTTCGAGGTAAGTAACGGCTTCAACCTTGGAACTGAGGGGTTCAAAACCCCAATGTACATGCTAATTGATGATATTTACTATGATACACTCACCAAGTGACGGGCATAGGAGTGTTGGTTGAATTTTTTT
>ML294979.1:0-42128 GCA_005239495.1 Nicotiana undulata | reverse complement strand
GGGGGGGGGGTTTGCTAAATTCCTATCTTAAATAAGGTAATGATTGTTTAAGAGAGACTAAATGAGTTTTTTTGTATTGGTGGAAAAACGATATCACACGTGGAATCTTACTGAGCTGACAAAGCATGATACGTAGAACAATGGTGAAGTGACAACTGGCATATTCCATTAATGAAATTAAGAGTGCAAGGAAGATGCGGATTAAAACACCCACGGGACAGTGAAGAAAAAAGAACCGAGCCTAAACAACTATTTATGAGGCGCGAGCGGGATGAATCAAGGCCAAAAAGAGGAAAAATTCATGAACCAACAGTAAATAAGGAAAGAGAATCGAAGACGTTACAAGGTATTTATAGCTACGAATGTGTCAGTTATGATTATCAACCATAACGAGCAATTAATAACATTAATGCTCATAATGAATTCATCATAAATAGGGAGAAACGCCATAATTAGATACTCCTATATAAGGATATCGAATCTTGCTTGTAAGGAGAGGTACCAAGCTCTATTGAACTATACTTATATTTTCTTGCTTCATAAAAGCCTTCTACGTCATTTGAGGGATAGATTATTATTCCATTCCTTATTTCTTTTTTGCTAATTCACATTGCTATTTTCATTTCTTTTGTTTATAGCGGATTGTTGAGGAATTAAGGTATTATTTGGTTATCAGTAGCCCAATTGCTTCTTAATATAGGCTTTGACTAAAAATCCTATTTTTAAGTTAAACAAATTGGTTCAATTATCGGGGATCTGATAATCTTTTTACTTTTCAAATCCTTCTTTCTCACAACCAAATTATGTCAACTGGTAACGACAACAACCAACTGAAACTTCAAGAGGCAACACCACCACATCACTCTCAAACAGAATCTTTGCCAGTCCCAAGAAGGATCACCTGAGAGATCCATGTCACACACTAATGACCAACTAGGGAATGAACAAACTATAGAACAAGACATTCTAAAGCAGTTGATTGTGGAACACGTGAATAATTCTCTTCAGGCCTTTGTTAGGTCTGTCACGACCCAAATTTCCCTCAGTTGGGTATCGTGATGACACCTAGTCTTAGGGACTAGGTAAGCCTAATAGTTATATAATAACAACAATAATAAAAGGAAAACTAACAGTCTTGATATAGAATCTTGACAGAATTTACAAATTTTCTCAAAACCGGTAATACAAGTCATAAGCTCTAAAGAATTTACTACAACTTCTATATACAACTGTTTAGAAATAATTAAAAACAGTTTGAAAAAAAAATAGGAAGGTGACTCAAAAGCCTGCGAACGCAGCAACAGGTTTACCTTGAGTCTCCTCAGCAATGATATGCGCGATTACTAATGATCGACACGTGGATCTGCACAAAAATGCGCAGAAGTGTAGTATGAGCACACCACAGCGGTGCCCAGTAAGTATCAAGACTAACCTCAGTGAAGTAGTGATGAGGACTAGTCAAGACACCACTGGTCCAATAAATTCAACAGACATAAACATAGAAATGACCGAACATAACATCTATCTAAAGATTACACAATATAATTAACAGTATGACAATATAATGCAGAAGGAATTACAGAATTTAATCAATGGAACAACATAATAATACATAGAAGGATGGACATAAATAAAATCCAAAACCGGAAGAACCACAACACAATAGAAACACTAGTAACTCAGCACTGCGTCAGTTTGTTCACATCAGGCCTTAGCCAATAAACCCAATAAATTGGTGAAAACTTTTAAACAACAGTTTATATTGAAAGCTTTAAAGATATAATCATTTCATAATAGAAAAGATTTATTTACAACATACTTTCTCTGAATATGTATATATAATTTTAGAAAGAGAAATCTTTAAAACATAGTTCTTTCAAAATACATGATTTTCAAATATACTTCCCCAATAAATGCCTTTCAAATATCATTTTCTGCAAGACAAATGCTTTTCAAATATACCTTTGAAATAAAAGTCCTTCAGACATAATTTTCTGCGAGATAAATGCTTTTCAGCTATACTTTTAAATTTATATCTTTCGATCATAATATCCTCAAGATAAATATACCGGAACTCAGCCCGTAACTCAGAATTTGTCATGCAGTATAAGGGGAAAGCTCCTGGAATACGTCCGCAGTCACAATTTAAATATGCAATGCAGTACAGGGGGAAAGCTCCCGGAATACGTCCGTAGTCCCAATTTAAGTATGCAATGCAGTACAGGGGGAAAGCTCCTGGAATATGTCCGTAGTCTCAATTTAAATATGCAATGCAGTACAGGGGGAAAGCTCCCAGAATACGTTATGCAATGCAGTAAAACCGAGAGAATAACTAGAACACCACAGAAACATCGTACATTGCCACAACGAGCACAACAACAACAAAAGGCAGAAATGCAAAGTGTGACGAGCACTTCAATACAAGAACTTAAACCACAAGATGGTAAAACTCACGTATAAGAAGTAACCACTGAAGGGAAAGCCAAGTACAAGTGAAACGATGTAACAACAATTTTTGAGAGGGATCACGATCGAGCGACTACAACACCTATTGAGGGGGAGCAGAAACAGTTGACTATCATAACCCTCTACTAAGGGGGAGTAAATACAGGGAAGTCAACTGATGTTTATACATATATTATTTTGTCATCATCAAAAAAGGGGAGATTGTTAGAATCTGATTTTAATGATGCAAATAATATATCTGGTGTATGTAGGTACCTCTCGAGATTGAAAGGACAAGATCACTGGCGAATCCAAGATTGAGGATATTGCGAAAGAAGCAATGAAACATATTGAATCTAATACGATCGTGATGGTATCCAAGACTAAGGAAACAAATAAAGGATGATAAAACAATGACGGAATAGATTGCGGAAAGAATGAAGGAATCAAGCAACCAAAGATACCAAGAATCCACACACGGCTAAACCTGGAAAGCCCAAGATCCTAGGAGGATTTCAGCTCCATCAAAGGAAGCCTTTAGCGCATCCCTCTCAGCCCTAGTCGTTGCGAAACATCTTTATTCTTGGAAAGAATCAATCTCTTTCCAAGGATCAAATCTCTTGGGTTGGCAGTGTCTCTTCAGCAATTAAAGCTTCTTCTAATATGTAAACCCCTTCATGTACATTAGAAGAGCATACCTTGATCGAACCAATTACCCTCTCTTTGTGCTTCTACATACAAACATTGTAGTTCCTTAAAGTTCTATTGTGTAACGAGTTAGAGAAGAAAAAGAGAAAACCACTAGTGAGGCATTGTTTCAAAAAGAAATCGAGAGTCACTGAAAGTAAGCCATTGGTGTAAACTACACCATCTTTGTATTCTCTAAGAACATCATTCACTGAAAGAGAACACCCTTTCAACCCAAGGGGGCTGGACAAGGATTCACATTGAATCCGAACCAGTATAAAATTTCGGTGTCTTAAATTACTACACTTCTATTACCGTCTTTACATTCTGTAGTGTTATTACTTCATTACTATATCTAGTCGACTAATTACAAAACCAGTCANCCCCCCCCCCCCCCCATGTACTTTCATATAGTTTGGAGGGTCATGGGACCGATACTTGCCACTTGTAGAGTTTGCTTATAATAACAGTTACCAGTCCAGCATTCAGATGGAACCGTATGAGGCTTTGTACGGTAGGCGGTGTCGGTCCCTAGTGGGAGGGTTTAAGCTGGGCGAGGCCTGATTGTTGGGTACAGATTTGGTCCAGGATGCCTTGGATAAGATGAAGGAGATTCAGGAGAGACTTCGCACAGCCCAGTCCAGGCAGAAGAGTTATTCGGACCGGAAGGTTCGTGATTTGGCATTCGTGACTAGTGATCGGGTTTTTTTTTTTGGATATCGCCTATGAAGGGAATCATGAGGTTTGGAAAGAAGGGTAAGCTGAGTCCGAGGTTCATTGGTCCTTTTGAGATATTGTTGCGCGTTGGGGAGGTAGCTTATGATCTTTCCTTGCCTCCCAGCCTAGCAGGAGTTCATCTAGTATTCCACTTTTCTATGCTCCGGAAGTATCACGGTGATCCGGCTCGCATATCGAATTTCAGCTCAGTCCAGTTGGACAAGGATCTATCTTATGTTGAGGATCCGGTAGCCATTTTGGATAGGAAAATCAGAAAGCTCAGGTCAAAGAATATGGCATCAGTAAAGGTTCAGTGGCGGGGTCAGCCGGTCGAGGAGGCGACTTGGGAAACCGAGCAGGATATGCGCAGCCAGTACCCTCATCTTTTCACAGTCAGGTATGTCTTCATACTCGTTCGACGACGAACTATTTTCTTAAAAGGGGGAGAATGTAACGACCCGGCCGGTCGTTTTGACGTTAGATCCCCGATGCCCTAATAAGTTCTTTCCCCACGTTTGTTTCTACTATTGGGACTTGCCGGAGTGATTACTTATAGAATTCGGATAGTTTTAGGACACAATCCCTAATTATGAGTTTAAGCCTTAAAAATCAGACCGTAGTCAGAACTTGTGAAGACGGATCCAGAATGAAATTCTGTCAACTCCGTTAGCTCCGCTGAGTGATTTTGGGGTTAGGAGCGCGTCCCGAATGTGTTTTTGAGGTCTGTAGTAGATTTAGGCTTGAAGTGGCAAAAGTCAGATTTTCGGCGATTTCAGCCAATAGGTAAAATTTTGATATCGGGCTCGGAATGGATTTTTGGAAGTGGCTATAGGTTCATAGTGTTATTTGTGACATGTGTGTCAAATTTGAGGATATTTGGACTAGGTTTGACATGTTTCGGCATCGTTCTTAGATTTTGGAAAAATGCTAAGTTCCTAGGCTTAAATTCATGTTTAATTATTGTTTTTGGTGTTTTGTGATGTGGTTTGAAGGCTCGACTAAGTTCGAATGAGGTTATAGGACGGTTGGTAGGTTTGGTCAAGGTCCCAGGGGCCTCGGGTGTGTTTTTAATGCTCAACGGGCTAGTTTTGGACTTGAAAGATAGCAGATTTTCTGGTGGATCTGGTTTCCTTACACGCGATCGCGTGAAGGGAGTCGCGATCGAGTAGGCTTAGCTGGGACAAGGGAGTTTTCTTCTTTGCGTTCGCGGGCAGGAGTATGTGTCACGACCCCAAATCCTAACCAGTCGTGATGGTGCCTATCGTGGAACTAGGCTAGCCAACACTCATAATTTTCACATTTTTCTTTTCAAATATCTCAATTTATTTTCAATGATTCATAATACGCATATAAATTTCGAAATCTTTAAACAAAACAATTAAGCTAACAGTCTACAACCGTCCCCAAGACCTGGAGTCAACATGTCATGAGCATCTACAAAATAAACTAACTCTTCTATTGTCATAGACAAAGTCTAGGAATAAAATACTAATACTAAATAAGGAAGGGAAATGGAGAAGCTGCGGACGCTGGACAGCTACATCGAAATCCCGTAAGCTGCTGATGAACGAAACTCGGATGACTACTTCTCCGAACCAGTACCTGGATCTGCACACAGAGGTGCAGGGAGTAATGATGAGTATGCCAACTCAGTAGTAATGAAAATAAATCACAGTCTGAGAAATACGAAACACACAACACAGATGCACCATTCATAAAAGCAGTAAATCACCAAGTCACCATAAGTATTCATCAAATACATAAGTTTAAAAACCAATTTCCAGAAATCCTTTGAAACAAGTATAATTTCAATATATCTCGTTAAAAGTCTCAGTAAAAATCAGTTTGAAAAACGAAGTGAATCGTAGTTAAAAACTCAATAAATTTTTCATAAATCTGCCCCTTGGGCCATAATCATTTCTCATAACAATCTCAGTATCAGCCCATCAAGCAACCTCATTGTCACTCAGTATCAGCCCATCAGGCAACCTCATAGTCACTCAGTATCATCCCATCAGGAAACCTCACAGTCACTCAGTATCAGCCCCGCGGGCAACATCACTCAGTAGGTACCTGCACTCACTGGGGGTGTGTACAGACTCCGGAGGGGCTTCTACAACCCAAGCGTTATAACAAGCCACATCATGGAATAAACCACTCACAATATTGGCCCTCAGCCTCTCTCATATCACAATATCCTCACAATAATGGCATGCAGCCTCACTCAGTCAGACACTCTCAAAATGCCCTTCAGGCCATAAATATAGCGGGTTCTCGACCCAAAAATAGTGTTTCATTTTAAATAAATAGTATCAAAATACTCTGAGTATCAAAACAATTATCACGAAAAGACAGAGTGAAAATCATAACATAACAAGTGAAGAAAATAGTAAAAACTTCCCCCAAGGGGTAAACAGATCGACACTAGGCCCCAAACATGGCTTACGGCCCAAATATATCAAATCATAATAGTACCATTGTAAATAAGCTTTAAAAAGCCGTTTCGCAACTCAATAGTTGCCTAAAAGGGGATATATTCCCAAATTCCCGATTTGAGAAACCCAAAACCCGTGAAAGGGTGAAAAGTCAGAGGTTTCATACCCTCAGGACAGGATTTAAAGACATTACCTACCTCAAACTAGCTTAAAAGCTATTCCGTAATATGCTTGCCTTTCGAACCAACTTCCTAATGCTCCAAATCTACCAAGTTCAGATTTTTATCATCAAATTATGCTTAAGGAATGAATTCCAATTGAAAAATACCAATTTTAGCTCAAAACCCGAAATTTGCTAAAACCCGACCCCCGAGACCACATCTCGGAACTCAGAAATTTATAAACCAAAATGTCTTCATCATCTCACGAGTACGCACATATAAAGAACACTTAAATCGGAGTTCGTTTGACCCCTCAAATCATCCCTAGAAGGTCTCATAATCTCATTCCCTAACCCTACCTTTTTCTACTGATTTTATTCATGAATTAAACACTGATATTATGTTCCTTAATCACCTAAAATCGAGGTTTAGGGTCCAAAATACTTACCTCTATGAAGAACACTGATTTCCCTCTTCCAAATCGCCTCCAAGCTCTTTCCCCGTTCAAAAATGGTGTAAAAGGTCTAATGGTCACAGAGGGTTTATTTTTATACTCTCCAGTTATTTCTTCACTGCGAATGCGGCCCCCTTCCCGCGTTCGCGAAGCACAAAAGTCTCCAAGCCTCAATTAACCCTACGCGAACTCACCAACTAGGTCGCGTTCGTGATGCTTAACCTTGTCCACTCTCCACGAACACGGTCTCTCCTTCGTGATCGCGTAGGCCAAAGTCCATGGGGTCCCCAATCCCCCCAGTCTTCTTCGCGAACGCGTTCTGTCAAACGCGAACGCAAAGCTTCCCTTTCCTAAACCTACGTGTTCGCACCCATCTCTTCGCGAACGCGAAGAACAATACTGTAGCCTCCCCAACTAACCCTTCGCGAATGCGGGACCTCACCCGCGAACGCGATGAACAATTTTCCTGCAACATCACACCAGCAAAACAGCCTAATTTCCAAACAACGAAATGATCCATTAACCACCCGGAATCAATTTCGAGCCCCTCGGGACCTCAACCAATTATACCAACACGTCATAAATGATCATTCAAACTTAGTTGCACTATCAAAACACTAAAAATAACATCAAAACACCAAAATCACATCAGATTCAAGCCTAAGAACTTTGAAATTTCTAAAATCTACCAACGATGCCGAAACTATTCAAAACAACTCTGATTGACCTAAAATTATGCAGACATATCCAAAATGACATTACGAACCTGTTCCAACTGTGGGAATTCCATTCCGACCCCGATAGCCTATTTTCCACTGCCGATCGGAAATCACCAAAAACTAACTTTCGCCAATTCAAGCCTAATTCTACATCGGACATCACAAAAATATTCTGAACACACTCCTAAGTCCCAAATCACCTAACAAAGTTATCCGAGCCATAAAATCCGCATTCCGAGGTTGTTTACCAATAAGTCAACTCTTAGTTGACTTTTCCAACTATGAGACCATTTTTAATAAATGATTAAACTCTCACTACAACCATTTTGATTTCAAGCCTACCAACTCTAACACATCAATAATAGTATAACCAACCTATGACAAGTCGATAACAGTAATTATAATACAAATTCTATGGAACGACCGACCGGGTAGTTACATTCTCCCCCACTTAAACATACGTTCGTCCTCGAACGTGCCCAGAGTTGTTCCAAACACCACCAAAATTGTTGTGTAACCTACCATGCACATATTTAGATGTGATTCCACGTCACCTTACCCCATCTAGGTCTGATAACACAACATAACTGAAATTTCATTATCAAATCCTGACCCATAAACCTTAGAACTACATTTTCACTTCTGTATCAATTTACAAGATCAAAATCCCACAACTATAAATAGAATAAGTCTGAGCACACTGTATCAAGCCATATACGCAGCACAATATGAAATCACATAATATATTGCATGACTCATCACTCATAGCAATGACTCCTAATCCCAATCGCTGCTCATAGCAACCCAAGACCGGTAAATAACCTCTTATCAAGAAAAGCCTCGTTCTAACCCTTTCATATACTGCCAATGATGGAAGGAACACGCAGAAACTAGTAACCATTCATCCGATCAGCATCAATACCATCCAGAGCCATAACTTGTGCAACTCGTGCACTCAATAACAACATCCCAAGAGCTCAATTCATAAAATAGAGAAGACCCACATGAGAGGAATATTCTGCCATTACTCTTGCCATTACCACATCATGCTAAAAGTCTGATACACATCGTGAAATTATATCACACAAATTCGACACCAAGGATCATACCTCTACCTAACTCGGCTACAAAGCGCGATCCCATCCAACCGTTGCACCATATGACATACTCCAAGCCACCTTGCTCAAAATCAATAACCATGCAAAATTCGACATCAATCACTCAAAGTGCATTGCCATAACCACGGGGAGATCGGACGATACCATGCCACTTGAACCAGAAAGAACATAACCAACACGTCTCAATTCTGCAACACCCAATTACTTACCTTACTCAATTCTCGCTATAAAGCCCAGATAGAACTACACCCTATGCACATATATAACCAACTATCACAACTCCTCAAAACATCGTAAGGCAACTCATAGATCATTCCAAAACACGAATAAGCTCAGTGACAATCAAATGGTAGATCCCTCAACAATAGCAATTTGGGGTTAACAATTCCGACTCGGTGTAGAACACACACCCATACTGGCCTACCAATAATTATATTCTAAATCAACTCTGGTCATCCACAACAGGTAGATAACTCTCCAAAGGTTCATAATGACTGAATCATGACATATACTAACACCTGACTAGCTTTGCTCGCATCCTCGTAGTTCACAACTACAAAAATAATCTGTTCATGAAAATGCCCAGTCTCAAAATCCATGAGGCGCACCAATTACTATCTTTGATCCCAATTCCACCACTCAAATATATAACACGCCCCTAATACTTTATCATTCCGCGAGGGATACTCCCATAATTCCTCTGTGTCACCAAGAAACCTTGAATATCAGCAGTCGATCCAACAAAAGAGCATTGTAACACCAATGAAGCACCCTCACTCAAACACATTGCCTTAAACACATTGTTCTTTATGAATGTATACTCTCATCCAGCCACCCAATTGTCACGACCCAAAATCCCACCTTTCAGACCGTGACTGCGTCTAACGTTGAACTCGCTAGACAAGCCAACGTACACAACATTTGACATCTATAAACAACGTAACAGTATTTAAAANAAGCCAACGTACACAACATTTTGACATCTATAAACAACGTAACAGTATTTAAAGCCATTAACCTTCAAATCTTTACTGGAATATCCCGAATCATGAACTTTCAACTTTTACTGAAACATCCCTAATCACTTCAAAAGTTTTACAGTAGAAAAGAAATAATATTTCAAAACGCATAATGAAACGATAAAGACAACAATATCGCAAAAATCCCAAAACCGGGGTGTCACAACCTCACGGACTAGCTATAAGAATACTAAATACAAGTCTGAAAGGAAATACAGTATTGTCTTTAGAACTGAAAGAGAAGTAAGACAATAGGACACAATAGCAGAAGAGACTCCAGGGTCCACGAACGCCAGTGGTATACCTTGAAGCTCAATGTGGACTGAAGGTGACTCCCTCAGAGCGGTCCACGGGGTCCGGGAGCGGGATCTGCACAACATAAAGAAGTGCAGTGTAGTATCAGTACAACCGACCCCATGTACTGAGTAAGTGCCGAGCCTAACCTCGGCCGAAGTAGTGACGAGGCTAGACTTGACAATAACGATAACATGTCCTATTCTACAGCAGGTAACAAGGATAATACAAGGCAATAGATAGGCAACAAGTGAGGGATACGGGAGCAGTAAAGGGGAAGCAAGTGCAGTGAAGCAGTCAAATTGACAGGTAGAAGTAAACAAGGGAGGCAATCTAACACAATAGCCAACGAAACAAGTATAAGTACCAGAAATGTAAACAATGGCACGGCATCACCCTTCGTGCTTTTACTCTCTTCCTCACAATGCAATGTAATCAAGTATCATGGTACGACATCACCCTTCGTGCTTTTACTCTCTTCCTCACAATACAATGTAATCAAGTATCATGGCACGGCATCACCCTTCATGCTTTTACTCTCTTCCTCACAATGAAATGTACGATGTATCATGGCACGGCATTAACCTTCGTGCTTATAATCAATAAAAGTCATGGCACGACATTAACCTTCGTGCTTATAATAAATATGAATCATGGCACGACATCACCCTTCGTGCTTTACACTCTTCCTCACTATGCAATGTAATCAAGTATTATGGAACGACATCACCCTTCGTGCTTTAACTCTCTTCCTCACCAAACAATAACAGATAAAATGGCAAGAAGTACAACATATTGGAAATAAGCAGTTCAAAACACCCGGCAAGGGGAAAACATCAATTAGTAGCTCAAGAAATGCCCGACAAGGGTCTCAGCTATTTCCAATCACCTCAATCGCATACTCTACACTTGTATTATCATTCGTATCAACACTTCTCAAACTCAACAGCAAATACTTTCAACCAAGAATAGATCACCAAGTAAAGACAATCTCATAATATGCTAAACATGGAGGAAATACTGCAATTTCTATAAAAATAGACTCACGGGCATGCTTGACACACATTGCATAGGTACTCGTCACCTCACCTATGAAATAAACATGATAATCACTTAGCAAATAATACATATTCCCTCACCAAAGTTAGGCAAGACACTTACCTCGGTCCAAAGTATAGCAATCAACCCTCTAAGACTGCCTTTCCCTTTGAATTCAACTCCGAAACCACAATATCTAGGCATAAATAACTTAAGTATGTCAATAATAATTCAATAACACCATCCCATAGCCTAAATACTCAATTTCTAGCATTCTTCCAAAAATACCAAAATTTGACCCCGGGCCCACGTGGTCTAAACTCGAGGTTCGGACCAAAACCCGATCACCCATAACCCCACGAGTTAGAATATATAATTTGTTTCAAGGTCTGATCCCAAATTGAGGTTGAATCACCCAAATTTTCCAAAAACCTAACTCTACCGAAAATCTCTAATTTCTACTTAATTTCCATGTTTTTAGGCCTAGATTCTAGTGGTTGTTGAAGATAAATGAAAGAAAAATAGAGTTGGAATCACTTACCTATGGAGTTATGGTGATGGAAATCTTCAAAATTGCCTAAGGGGAAGTGGGGAAGAAGAGGTTTGAGAAGAAGTGGGTTAAATCCCGTAATGTTTCTGTTTTTAGGATATTAAAATCACAGGGCAAAATTTCCCTTCGCGTTCGCGGGCCACTGGCCGCGTTCGCGAAGGGTTGGCAACTGGGACCTACGCGTTCGCGGAGCCAGGGTCGCGTTCGTGAAGGTCTAACTTCTTAGGCTTCCGCGTTCGCGAGCCTACGCCCGCGTTCGCGAAGAATAAACCTACCCTGCCCCCCGGCCTCACCCTAAGCCTACGTGTTCGCATCCTTGGGGACGCGTTTGCGTAGAAGCACTGTTCAGTGCTCCGCGTTCACGTTTCCCTCTACGCGTTCGCGTCTCCCTCTACGCGTTCGCGTAGAGTAAAATCCCAGGCCACAATAATTACCCTTCGCGTTCTCGAGCCCTTGGCCGCGTTCGCGAAGGGTATTACACCAGACACCAGCAAATTATCAAAACACCAGATTTTCCATGCATTTCACATCCCGTTAGCTACCCGAAACTCACCCGAGCCATCGGGTCTCAAAACCAAAAACACACACATCTCCCAATACATCCTACGGACTTATTCATGATTTTAAATCATCAAAATCAACAAATTAAACCTCAAAACTCATAGAAATTTCTTAAAACTTCATAAAGCTTAACTTATCCGATTTTAATCCGAATCACGTCATTTCAAGTCGGTTTTACACCAAATTTAACAGATAAGTCACATAACATATAATAAACCTGTTTCGGGCTTCGAAACCATAATACGGGCCCGGTAACACGGTTTTCACATAATAATTCATTTTCAAAATCCTTTGTTATTTTCATAAAATAATTTTTCTTTAAAAATTCATTTCTCGGGCTTGGGACCTCGGAATTCGCTTCCGGGCATACACCCCAGTCCCATATTTTCCTACGGACCCTCCGGGACCGTCACATCATGGGTTCGGGTCCGTTTACCAAGAATGTTGACCAAAGTCAACTTTATTCAATTATTCAATTCAAAGTTCCATTTTTATCAAATTTTCACATAGAAGCTTCCCGGCTATATGCCCGGGCTGTGCACGCATATCGAGGTGAGATTAACGGAGGATTTCGAGCCTCGGAACATAGATTTAGCTAGAATTACTTAGGATAACCTTTTGGGTTATCACACCAATAGTGGTATCCTTTACCTAATCATCTGAAACTGCCAATTCTTACCTTCCTTCCAGAACTGAATCGTGACCTCACATATGCTACTCTCCACTTTACACAAAATACCGCATATGCCATGCAATCCTATGATAAATATGAGAACTTCATGCTCCCTTCCTAGCCACAAACAACTACATACCCAACTAGCCAAGAACTTTCTGTTGATCCCATTTAGAAGCAAAATCACTATACATCACATGGCCATCACGCCAGTGAAAAATATACATCTCTAACCGTGGTAGAAACCATCAAGAACTCCCGAATCACATTTGTACAACACCAAACCGCCAGGACTGAATCCTTCTAACTCAACCAAGCTACGCATGCCACCAAACTCCAAGAGAACTGTTAAGAAACGCCTATAACAACTCATTACCTTCTAAACACCCAGAGAACTAACCATATCCCTTATCATGCCGATCTGACCTACTACCAAGCTATCCTATTTACCCAGGTTCCTTCTGGCTTACCTTCGAATTGATACTTCTTCTTTCCATAATACCGCAATTCTCACTCCCGACTCACCGCACGAAACCCGATCATAAAAATATACCGTCTAAGGCTCATAAGCCGCTAAATACTCTCTCAAACATCCCCAAAGCACCACATTAAAAATACTTACCCTGAAGAGACTTCATGCGAATTTAAAGTCATTACCTTCACTTTCCTGATATTGATATGTAGAATCCATGGTAACGTATAAAAGCCACAAGTCTTAACACCCTCCAGTATAGACCTCAGTTTCTAGCCAAGTATACATCCTGAAGGTTACCAATTGTTACATCTAACCTCGAATCCGTCTGAACCATTCTCGAACGTCATTTATTCTACGCAATTTCAATTACACTAATCAAGTAAACAGAACGACATGACCCCGCTTGCAATCCACATACTAGGAAAGTAATCCACACCTTTGAAGCAACAAGCACACTCATACATTGTACACTCTAAACTTACCAGTACAACTCCATCATTGAATGAATTCCACTATCCGTAAAGTACATTACAACTTGTATCGAAGAAATTTCCATCACTCGAGTCATTCCCAGACTCCACCTCTGTAGGTCATAACTGATTCACCAACATACCTTGAACCGAAACCAATACAACACATAATTGTGTAATCAACTTATCATTAGCGGACTCCCCCACTTGGCTCAAATCCAAAGATCAAGACAAACAATAACTCACGATGCCCACGCATTATCACTGCCACCATACTGTGGTGAGGTTCAACTAAATCCTCCATAAGATTATATGACTCAAACCATCTAACCCCCAAATTGTGTGCAAATCTTGTATTCACCATAATAATGGTCATGCCAACTCCCACAAGAGATCTAAACTCAAATTACAACATACATCATTTACTGATAGAGAGAACTTACCATAGATAAACATAAGGGTCACACACCTCAAGACAACCCGCAAGAAATACCCCTGTCTGCTTAACCTCAAATGATATCCCTATACACTTCCGAAAATCACAGCTATCACGCAATCATTATGCCTTCCTACATTAGAACACAACCACTGCCTTCCCCAAGACCTCCCATTAAGCGGTATAAGAACCTGAAGTTGATGGCAATACTAACCTTGGGGTTGCGGTCAAGGAATTCTTGAGCTTCTGGAAGCTCTACTCACACTCGTCTGACCACATAGATACCTTCACGGGACACCAAGCCCCAAGAATGCTACTGAACTTAGCCAAATATTCACACTTGGAGAACTTCGCACAAAGCTTCTCCTCCCTATATCATTGTAATACCATCATCAAATGCCGAGTATGATATCCTTGGCTACGAGAGTACGGCAGGATGCCATCAATAAATACAATAACAAAGGAGTTATAACACGACTGAATACACCAATAATCAATACATAGACGCTGTTGGGGCATTGGTCAGCTCAAAAGACATCACCAAGAGCTCAGAACACAACACAAAAATCCACTCCACTCCACAAATACGCTACACGAGAGGTCCTTTAATACACTCACATCTCGAAGTCGTAATCTAATTCAATACATAAGTCAATTACTCGATGGTTCTTGCTACATCTCCCGCTAACCCATTCTGGTCACAATCAAACAACCTGAATACATCTAACTTATCAAATCACACTCACCATGTAGTCATCTAGTCAAAAAGTCCCCTCAATAAGGGCACCAACAGACATATAAGTCCCCTTACACATGTGCTCAAACAAACGAAATCTCAGCACTCAAGCCACAGACAAAACTCAGCCTCATGTCCTTCCGACTGGCCCATTATCAACATGCTAAAAATCATATCTCATCCATGGAAGTCACAAGCCGACGACGCACTATTGATATCAAGCGCTCGCGTGCGCATTCTAATACATGAAAGAAATTCAAAGAGTTACGCTTTTGGCTGAATAAATGGATTCGCACGACAAAAATTCAAGAATGTGGGATGTTTCCTAAGGTTTCTGCAGCCTCTCGAAGATAAGTACAGACGTCTCTGTACCGATCCACAAGACTCTACTAAACCTACTCATGACCGTTGAGTCCTATGTAACATAGTGCTCTGATACCAACTTGTCACGACCCCAAATCCTAACCGGTCGTGATGGCTCCTATCATGGAACTAGGCTAGCCAACACTCATAATTTTCACATTTTTCTTTTCCAATATCTCAATTTATTTTCAACGATTCATAATGCGCATATAAATTTTGAAATCTGTAAACAAAACAATTAAGCTAACAGTCTACAACCGTCCCCAAGACCCGGAGTTAACATGTCATGAGCATCTACAAAATAAATTAACTCTGATATTGTCATAGAAAAAGTCTAGGAATAAAATACTAATACTAAATAAGGAAGGAAAATAGTGAAGTTGCGGACGTTGGAACACTACCTCAAAATGCCTGCCGTAAGCTGCTGATGAACGAAACTCGGATGACTACTGCTCCGAACAAGTACCTGGATCTGCACACAGAGGTGCGGGGAGTAATGATGAGTACGCCAACTCAGTAGTAATGAAAATAAATCACAGTCTGAGATATACGAAACACACAGCACTGATACACCAATTCACAGAAACAGTAAATCACCAAGTCACCATAAGTATTCATCAAATACATAAGTTCAAAAACCAATTTCCCGAAATCCTTTGAAACAAGTATAATTTCAATATATCTCGTTAAAAGTCACAGTAAAAATCAGTTTGAAAAATGAAGTGCATCGTAGTAAAAAACTCAGTAAAATTTTCATAAATCTACCCCTCGGTCCATAATCATTTCTTATAACAATCTCAGTATCAGCCCATCAAGCAACCTCACAGTTAGTCAGTATCAGCCCATCAGGCAACCTCACAGTCACTCAGTATCAGCCCCGCGGGCAACATCACTCGGTAGGTACCTGCGCTCACTGGGGGTGTGTACAGACTCCGTAGGGGCTCCTACAGCCCAAGCGCTATAACAAGCCACATCATGGCATAAATCACTCACAATATTAGCCCTCGGCCTCTCTTATACCACAATATCCTCACAATAATGGCACACAGCCTCACTCAGTCAGACACTCTCAACATGCCCTACATACCATAAATATATCGGGTTCTCGACCTAAAAATAGTGTTTAATTTTGAATAAATAGTATCAAAATACTCTGAGTGTCAAAATATTTATCACGAAAAGACTGAGTGAAAATCATAACATAACAAGTGGGGAAAATAGTAAAAACATCCCCCAAGGGGTAAACAGATCGACACTAGGCCCCAAACATGGCTTACGGCCCAAGTATATCAAATCATAATAGTACCATTGGAAATAAGCTTTAAAAAGCCGTTTCGCAACTCAATAGTTGCCTAAAAAGGGTTATATTCCTATATTCCCGATTTGTGAAATCCAAAACCCGTGAAAGGGTGCAAAGTACGGGGTTTCATACCCTCAGGACAAGATTTAAAGACATTACTTACCTCAAACTAGCCCGAAAACTATTCTGCAATACGCTTGCCTTTCGAACCAACTTTTGAATGCTCCAAATCAACCAAGTTCAGATTTTTATCATCAAATTATGCTTAAGGAATGAATTCCAATTGAAAAATACCAATTTTAGCTCAAAACCCGAAATTTGCTAAAACCCAACCCCCGGGCCCGCGTCTCAAAACTCGGAAATTTTTATACCAAAATGTTCTTCATAATCTCACGAGTCCGTACATATAAAGAACACTGAAATCAGAGTTTGTTTGACCCCTCAAATCATCCTTAGAATGTCTCGTAATCTCATGCCCTAACCCCACCTTTTTCTACTGATTTTCATGAATTAAACACTGGTATTATGTTCCTTACTTACCTAAAATCGAGGTTTAGGGTTCAAAATCGCCTCCAAACTCTTTTCCCGTTCAAAAATGGTGTAAAAGGTCTAATGGTCGCGGAGGGTTTATTTTTATACTCTCAAGTTATTTCTTCACTGTGAACGCGGCCCCCTTCCCGCGTTCGCGAAGCACAAAAGTCTCCAGGCCTCAATAAACCCTATCCGAACGCACCAACTAGGTCGCGTTCGCGATGCTTAACTTGGTCAACTCTCCGTGAACGCGGTCTCCCCTTCGCGATCGCGTTGGCCAAAGTCCCTGGGGTCCCCAATTTCTTCTTTGCGAACGTGTTTCGTCAACCGCGAACGCAGAGATTCCCTTTCCTAAACCTACGCGTTCGCACCCATCTCTTCGCGAATGCGAAGAACAATACTGCAGCCTCCTCAGCTAACCCATCGCAAACGCGGGACCTCACCCGTGAATGTGATGAACAATTTTCCTGCAACATCACACCAGCAAAACAACCTAATATCCAAACAAAGAAATGATCTGTTAACCACCCGGAATCAATCTCGAGCCCCTCAGGACCTCAACCAATTATACCAACACATCATAAATGATCATTAAAATTTAGTTGCACTCTCAAAATACTAAAATTAACATCAAAACACAAAAATCACATCGGATTCAAGCCTAAGAACTTTGAAATTTCTAAAATCCACCAACGATGCTGAAACTATTCAAAACAACTCCGATTGACCTGAAATTTTGTAGACATATCCAAAATGACATTACGAACCTGTTCCAACTGTCAGAATTCCATTCCAACCCCGATAGCTTATTTTCCACTGCCGACAAGAAATCACCAAAGACTAACTTTCGCCAATTCAAGCCTAATTCTACGCCGGACATCACAAAAATATTCTGAACACACTCCTAAGTACCAAATCACCTAACGAAGCTTTCCAAGCCATAAAATCTGTATTCTGAGGTCGTTTACCAATAAGTCAACTCTTAGTTGACTTTTCCAATTATAAGGCCATTTTTAAAGACTAAGTGACTAAACTCTCACTACTACCATTTAGATTTCAAGCCTACCAACTCTAACACATTAATAACAGTATAACCAACCTTTGACAAGTCAATAACATTAATTATAATGCAAATTCTACGGAACGACCGACCGGGTCGTTACATTATGCGAACGCGTAGTAGTGGCGAAATGATGCAACGCGAACACGTGGGTTAGGCTGCGTTCGCGAAGAATGAGTGAGGCAGCAGTGAAGTCAAGCTTTGCTATTCGCGGTCACGTGAGGTCGGTCGCGATTACATAGGTCTGAGGGGTTAATGCATCACGTTCGCGTGGGGAGTTACGCATTCGCGTAGAGTAAAATTTTGAGTCGCGAAATTGGTTCTTCGTGATCGCGATGGTTCTTCCGCGATCACGAGTAAGGAAAATCTGGGCAAAATTAAAATGTTCAAAAATGAGGGTTTAAGTCATTCTTCACAATTTGGATTTGAGAGCTCGGGATTAGGCGATTCTTGGAGGGATTTTCACGTGGGTGTTTGGGGTAAGTGATTCTTACTTAGTTCCGATTATTTACTGCAAATCCATGCTTCAATGCATCATCTAATTTCGGATTGGGGGAGAAAATTTGGGAAAATTGAGAAAAGTTCCTAGGCCGAGGTTTTGGGTTTTGATAGAAATTTTGGTATCGAATTTGAGTAAATTTGGTATAGTTAGACTCATGAGTGAATGAGTGTTCGGAATCTGTGATTTTTACCCGATCCGAGACGTGAGCCTGGGGGACTTTTTGGGGCGATTTTCCTAATTTTGCATTTTATCTTTGAATTTATTAGTTAAATTAGTTACTTAAAGTTATATTTATATTGTGCAATTGAATTGAATAGATTTGGGCCATTTCGAGTCGGGTACTCGTCGCAAGAATGTGATTTCAAGTTGAGTTGAGCGGTTGAGGTAAGTGGCTTGCCTAACCCTGTGTGGGGGACTTCCCCTTAGGTTGTTTGATAACATATATTGTGTGGGCACTGTGTATGTGAGGTGACGAGTACGTACACAGGCCATTATTTCTAAAATCCCATTTTTCCTTCTTAAATCATAAATTGTTCCTTCCCCTGTTAATTTGCATTAATGTGTTAAATTGTTTAGCTTACATTAGGAAAGCATGCTTACGTATCTAACTGTCTACTTGATACTCTGTGTGCCATGCTTAGCTAGATTACTGCTTTCCTTACTTGTGATTAGATGAATTGTATAAATTGATGCCATGCATGTCATTTATCTTGCATCGCATATTTAAATTGGGACTACGAACGTATTCCGGGAGATCCCCAGTACTGCATATTTATGTTGGGACTACAGACGTATTCAGGGAGATCCCCCAGCACTGCATATTTATTTTGGGACAATGGACGAATTCCAGGAGATCCTTCTGTACTGCATATTTATTTCGGGACTACAGACGTATTTCGGGAGATCCCCTTGCACTGCATGGCATCTGGAACTACGGGACGGTATCCCGGAAGAATTCCACTTGTGTTTACCTTGTTCTGAGCCGAGGGCTCCCTTTACTGTTAAGTTTTCTCGAACTTTTACTTAAATTGTTTACTGTAGGCTTTACTTATCTCTTTTTCTGTTTTAAATTGATTGTTATTTATTCCAGTAGGGCCTTAACCTGACCTCGTCACTACTTGACCGGGGTTAGGCTTGGCACTTACTAGGTACCAAATGTGGTGTACTCATGCCATTTCCTGCACATGTCTTCGTGTGCAGATCC
Source organism: Nicotiana undulata (assembly GCA_005239495.1). Lineage (NCBI taxonomy): Eukaryota > Viridiplantae > Streptophyta > Magnoliopsida > Solanales > Solanaceae > Nicotiana > Nicotiana undulata. The sequence goes on along the minus strand of ML294979.1, from coordinate 22,180 downwards.
AGGTAGGAGTTATCAGCCTCGTGGATAGTCGTTGCTGCTTATTCTAGGAGACCGCAAGGTATTTCTGACGCGTCCGCAGAATCCTCCGAGCCTCATTCTATTCTATCGTTTAGAGTTTTTCTTATGTATTTTCCAGACTTGCTTAGAGCTATAGTAGTTTTTAGAATCTTGTGACTGCTTGTGACATTCCGGGTCTTTAGGATAAATATTTTGTACATGTCGAGCGGCATCATTACAATTATTTAGATTTTGTCCTTAATTTCTTTATTTATTGTATTTTTAATTAAGTTTTATCCGCAAATTTAGGCTTACCTAGTCGTAGAGACTAGGTGCCATCATGATACCTTTCGGAGGGTAAAATTAGATCGTGACAGATAGTAAGCGGGAAAAAGTACCGTGTGTCTTCACTTTCACACCAAATCACTGACAAAGGTATTTCCAAGATCTTTTCTCCATAGGGGAAACAATTAGCAATTTATCTACCAAATCACGAAAGTTAAGCATTTCCTCAAAAACTTCCATGGTTGCTGAAAAAGTAGGCACGTGATCACATGAGTTTTTTAAAAAGAAAAAGGAAAAGAAAAGATGGGGGGGGGGAACTTACATGCAAAATTCCATTTTTCTGGAAAATGCATGTTTTCTTCACCCATTGGGAACAACAACAAAACAGGCATACCAGCCACGGTGTATGTCATCTTCAGAGCTAACCAATACCTCTTACTTCTAGCCACAAGGGAAAAAACTCCTTCACGAAACAGTTTAGGAGAGTAAAGATGAAGCAACTGTCAGAAACTAAAAGGCATAAAAGCCAGATCTGATAAATAACGAAGGCATGCAACAACCCTCCAAACAATAGGGCCACTTTGTCCAAGGCACACATTGAAGTAACGGCAGAATTCAATGATTACTGGGTCGATAGGTGGTTTAAACCCTAAATTAAAGGGGTAAGTGTAAACAAAAGAATAACCAACTTGGTATGAAGTTATTCTTTGGTTGGAACCTGGAACTAAGACCGGGAAAATCTGGTTTCCAATTACATTACCTTCGAACCAGGGAAATAAGACCAGTTGTATTTAATGTGGGATAAAGGTCGGAAGGATTAAGAAAAGCTATGGATGAAACTTGATTTCTCATGGATTCACGATCAGTTGAAAAAGAAAATTCTTGAGGAACAATCTCTGCAATTGTTGGTTCACGCACTAGTTCACTCGAGTCTATATTCCTAAAGGAAGATCTAGGGGTTAAAGGAGCCCTAGGTTTAGAAGAGGAAGATTTAGAAACATTGCCATGAGAAGAGGAACGGCGGTTAGACAACGAGCCTAAACTACGGAGTCTACCACCTCTCCTACTTCTAGTAGGGACAGTAGAAAGAGCGATCTCATCAATGGTCACAACCTTGTGAGGGTCTGGTGTAGAAGAAGACATGATTATATGGAGAATTAAAAAAGAGAGGATGCAGAAGCAAGAAGGAACAGTAATATCGAGAATATTGTAGAAGAGGGATTTCGAGAAATCAAAGAAGAATGAATTATTTATAATAAGACACAATCATCATTAAAAGTAGGTCATTATGAAGCGTCATAATGAAACCCTCACTTCGTGACTGACGCCGACGCACTAAAACCCTAAAAAGAGCTGAAAAACTACAGGACCAATCGTTAAGATCCACGCGGCACATGCATTAAATAGATGTGACATATGTCACGTTGATTCTAAGAAAACTCAATGATACTCAAAAAGCGTCAGCAAAGAAATCTTGACATAAATACTTACTATTTCTCGAATATTCAATTGAAGAATATTCAGAAAGTGAGAGGACTATCTGTATTAGTGGAAAAAAGATGTCACACTTGGAACCTTACTGAGCTGACAAAGGATGATGCATGGAACAATGGTGAAGTGTCAACTGGCATACTCCATTAATGCAATTAAGAGTTCAAGGAAGATGCGGAGTAAACACCCACGGGACAGTAAAGAACAGATGACTGAGCCTAAACAGCTATTTAGGAGGCGCGAGCGGAATGAATCAAGGCCAAAAAGAGGGAAGATACATGAACCAGCAGTAAAAAGGGAAAGGGTATCGGAGACGTCACAAGGAATTTATAGCTACGAATGTGTCAGTTATGACTATCAACCATAACGAGCAATTAATACCATTATTGTTCATAATGAGTTCATCATAAATAGGGAGAAACGTTAAAATTATATTCTCACGACTCGAAATTTCCCACTGTCGGGACCGTGACGGCGCCTAATGTTGAACCCGCTAGGAAAGCCAACGTGAACATTCAAGTCAGTTATATTCCTTTATTATTAAACGAGAACAAGTGAAATACGAACTTTTCATAAGTAAAAGCATAAAACGAAACAGGCTAAAAGTACATAACTCAATCCATTTTTTACGAATTTTCAAAATAACCAAAACTCAGATCTTTGGAGTCACAATGTCACGTACTATCTACAAATAATACATGTAAGGGTCTGAAAGAAAGAAATACATCGATTTCTGAAATAGCTAAAAACAGAAATAAAGAAGTGGAAGGGGACGCCAAGGCCTGCAGACGCCTACAGGACTACCTCGGTGTCTCCGGGTGGACTGAAAGAAGCTCTAATGTCCACAAGGTCCTGTATTGGGATCTACACAACAAAAAGGTGTGGATGTGTAGTATCAGTACAACCGACCCCATGTACTGAGTAAGTGTCGATCCTAATCTCGGCGAAGTTGTGACGAGGCTAGGACACGACAATTAATACAACCTCTGCAATTTCACTATAATCGGAAGAATAATAACTGCAAAATAATCAGTTAAGTAAAAGTGAAGAAGGGAACATGCTGGGGAAAAGTGATAGAAAATAACAGACATAACGGAATAAGGCAACAATTTAAATATCAAAGTAAAAAAAGAAAATGACCACACAGAGTAAACGGTGCACGACATCACCCTTCGTGCTTTTACTCTCATCCTCACCAAAACAAGTGCACGGCATCACCCTTCGTGCTTTTACTCTCATCCTCACCAAAACAAGTGCACGACATCACCCTCCGTGGTTTTACTCTCATCCTCACAATAATCAATAAAAACGGCACGACATCACCCTTCGTGCTTTTTATATCATATCATATCATGGCACGGCATCACCCTTCGTGCTTTTACACTCTCATCCTCACAATAAACAATACACGGCATCACCCTTCGTGCTTTACACTCTTCCTCACAGAAATCAATACACGACATCACCCTTCGTGCTTTACACTCTTTCACACCCAAACAATATCAATAACAGAAGTTTGGTAAGGAAGAAATCAAACATAACCACAACAATAATAACAACATCCCGGCCAAGGAACAACATTAGAAATATCATGGTCCCGGCAAGGGACACAGCTATAACCAATCACACTCAAGCACATAACTTTACAAAATATTCCTCAACTGAAACAAATACTCAACTGTATTCATAACCAAGACTTTCCATCAAATGAACGACCATCAAAGTGAGATTCAAGCTATAACGCAGTAAATATCAATGAAAATCACGTAATTCATAATATCCGACTCACGGACATGCTTGACACCAACATATAGGTACTCGTCACGTCACCTATACATTGAACATGGTATGAACACATAGCAAATAAGAAATAACACATATTCCCTCAATCTAAAGTTAGGCCAAACACTTACCTCGACATCCACGACCAAAATCAAGCCTCAATCACCGTTTTTCCTTTTGAACTTGACTCCAAATCGATTGTATCTAAACATAATTGACTCAATGACATCAATAAACGCTAAATAATTCAATTCCAATGCTTAATTATAGTTTTTCTAACATTCTTCCCAAAACTCCAAAAATCGACCCCGGGCCCGCTTGGTCAAAACACGAGATTCGGACCAAAACCCGATCACCCATTCACCCACGAGCCCGAATATATAATTGGTTTTGAAATCCGACCCCAAAACGAGGTCTAAATTCTAATTAATTAAAAAGCCCTAACTCTACCCAATCCCTAATTTTCTACCCTTAAAATCATGATTTTAGGCCTAGAAATCTAATGGGTGTTGATAAATATTGAAGAGAATGAGTCTAAGATTACATACCTATGAAGTTATGGTGAATTTCTCTTTCAAAAATCGCCCAATTTGGAGTTTGGAAGAAGAAGTTATGCAAATTTGGTTTAATCCCGTATGGGTTCTGTTTTTAAATAACTGGGCAGATTTTATACCTATGCGTTCACGACACATGGAGTGCGTTTGCATAGGCTACCCCAATATACACTTCGCGATCGCGTCCAATACGGTGTGTTCGCATAAACCTTATACTACCCATCCCCCCAGATCTCTCAGACTCTGTGCGTTCGCGACCCCATGGTGCGTTCGCATAGAGTCATCCCCCTACAGCTCCGCGTTCGCACCCTGAGGAATGCGTTTGCGGTCGGTCCTATGTGTTCGCATAGCACAAGACACCAGACACCAGAAAACTATTGCAACACCAGATTATTGAGTCTAAACACACCCCGACGCCTAGCCGAAACTCACCCGAGCCCTCGGGGCTCCAAACCAAATATGCACACAACCTCAAAAACATCCTACGGTCTTATTCGTGCGATCAAATCGCCAAAATAACATCATAAACAAAGAATTTAACCCCAAGATCAATGAAAATTTCCAAAACTTCTAAAACATCAACTTTGCATTTACGGGTCCGAATCACGTCATATGACTTCTGTTTCTTACCAAACTTTACAAACATGACTTAAATATTATATTGAACCTATACCGGGCTCCGGAACCAAAGATTTCACATATAATTAGACTTTCAAAAATCCTTTATATTTTCAAAATTTAATTTCTTTCAAAAATTCATTTCTCGGGCTTGGGACCTCAGAAATCGATTTCGGGCATACGCCCAAGTCCCATATTTTCCTACGAATCCTCCGGGACAGTCAAATCACGGGTCCGGGTCCGTTTACCAAAAATGTTGACCAAAGACAACTTAATTCAAATTTCAAAATCAAACTTATCATTTTTCTCAGTTTTGCACATAAAGGCTTCCCGGCTACATGCTCGGGCTGCGCACGCAAATCGGGGCGAGATAAAAGAAGGTTTTCATGACCTCGGAACACAGAATTGAGTAGAAATACACGGGATGACCTTTTGGGTCATCACATTCTCCACCTCTAAAACAAACGTTCGTCCTTGAACGTACATAGAAAAGTACCTGAATTGGGGAAAAGATGGGGATATCGGCTCCGCATATCGGAATCGTACTCCCAGGTAGCTACCTCGACAGGCTGACCTCTCCACTGAACATAAACTGAAGGATAACTCTTCTATCTCAACTGACGAACCTACCGGATAATATGGCTACCGTCTCCTCCTCATAAGTCAAATCCTTGTCCAACTGGACACTGCTGAATTCTAGCACATGAGATGGATCGGCAAGATACTTGTGAAGCATAGATACATGAAACACCGGATGCACGGCTGATAAACTCGGTGGCAAAGAAAGCCTGTAGGCCACCTCTCCTACTTTATTAAGAATGTCAAAGGGACCAATGTACCTAGGGCTCAGCTTGCCCTTCTTTTTGAACCTCATCACGCCCTACATGAGCGACACCTGAAGCAATACCCGGTCCCCTACCATGAATGCCAAGTCACGAACTCTACGGTCTTCATAACTCTTCTGCCTGGACTGAGATGTACGAAGTCTATCCTAAATGATCTTCACCTCATCCAAGGCATCATGTACTAACTTCGTACCCAACAGCCTAGCCTCTCCCGGCTCAAACCACCCAACCGGCGACGGACACCGCCTGCCATACAATGCCTTATAAGGAGCCATCTGAATTCTCGACTAATAGCTTTTGTTGTAGGAAAACTCAGCTAAAGGCAAAAACTGGTCCCATGAACCTCCAAAGTCATTGACACATGCTCGCTAAAAATCCTCCATGATCTGAATAGTATGCTCGGACTGTCCGTCCGTCTGAGGATGAAACGATGTGCTCAACTCAACCCGTGTGCCCAAGTCACTCTGAAATACTCTCCAGAAATGGGAGGTAAACTGAGTACCTCGGTCAGAAATAATGGACATGGGCACACCATGCAGGCGAACAATCTCCTTGATGTAAATCTCCGCCGATCTCTCCGAAGAATATAAAACTGATACAGGGATGAAATGTGTTGACTTGGTCAACCTATCCACAATGACCCAAACCGCATTTAACTTCCTCTGGGTCCACGGGAGCCCAACTACGAAATCCATGGTGATACGCTCCCACTTCCACTCGGGAATCTCAATCTGCTGCATCAAACCACCGGGTCTCTGGTGCTCGTTCTTAACCTGCTGACAGTTCAAGCACCGTGCCACATATGCCACAATATCTTTCTTCATCCTCCGCCACCAATAATGATGCCACAAATCCTGGTACATCTTTGCGGCGCCCGGATTAATGGAATACCGAGAACTATGGGTCTCATGCAATATCAACTCACGAAGGCCATCAACATCAGGCACACAAATACGACCCTGCATCCTCAAGACTCCATCATCACCAACTGAAACCTGCTTGGCACCTCCATGTCGAACCGTATCCCTAAGGACACATAAATGACGATCATCATAGTGCCGGTCCCGAATACGATCAAATAATGAAGAACGGGCCACAGTATAAGCCAAAACACTACCAGTATCGGAAACATCCAACCTCATAAACCGATTGGCTAAAGCCTGAACATCTAAAGCAAGCGGTCGCTCCCCGATCGGAGTATAAGCAAGACTACCCATGCTAACTGACTTCCGGCTCAAAGCGTCGGCCACCAAATTGGCCTTTCCCGAATGATATAAGATGGTAATTTCATAGTCCTTCAACAGCTCTAACCATCTTCTATGCCTCATATTCAATTCTTTTTGCTTGAATAGATACTGAAAACTCTTATGATCTGTGAACACCTCACATGACACACCATACAGATAATGCCTCCAAATCTTCAGCGCGTGGACAATGGTTGCTAACTCTAAATCGTGGACTGGATAGTTCTTCTCATGAACCTTCAACTGTCATGAAGCATAAGTTATAACCTTGCCATCCTGCATCAACACTGCACCAAGTCTAACCGTGAAGCATCACAATACACGGTATATGGCCCTAAACCTGTGGGCAAAACCAACACTGGTGTCGTGGTCAAGGCTTTCTTGAGTTTCTGAAAGCTCGCCTCACACTCATCTAACCACCTGAACTGGGCACCCTTCTGAGTCAACCTGGTCATCGGGGCTTATATAGATGAAAAACCCTCCACAAACCAACGATAGTAACCTGCTAAGCCCAAGAAGCTCCGAATCTCTTTGGCTGAGGTGGGCCTAGGACAATCTCTGATTGCTGAAATCTTCTTGGGATCCACCTGAATACCCTCTACTGATACAACATGACCCAAGAATGCAACCTAGCTCAACCTGAATTCACACTTGGAAAACTTAGCATACAACTGACTGTCTTTCAGAGTCTGAAGAACGACTCGAAGGTGTTGCTCGTGCTCCTCCCGACTGCGGGAGTAATTCAAAATATCGTCAATGAAGACAATCACGAACAAGTCCAAATAGGGCCTAAACACTCGGTTCATCAACTCTATGAAATCGGTTGGGGCATTTGTCAACCCAAACGACATCACCAAGAACTCATAATGCCCGTACCGATTGCGAAAAGGCTATCTTAGGGACATCAGACGCCCTACTCCTCAATTGATGGTAACCAGATCTCAAGTCAATCTTTGAAATCACTATGGCACCCTGAAGTTGATCAAACAAATCATCAATGCTCGGCAATGGATACTTGTTCTTGATAGTAACCTTGTTCAATTGCCGGTAATCAATGCACATCCTCATCGTTCCATCCTTCTTCTTAACAAACAACACTGGTGCACCCCAAGGAGAAGCACTAGGCCTAATAAATCCTTTATCTAGCGAATCCTCCAACTGATCCTTTAACTCATTTAGCTTTGGCGGGGCCATACGATATGGTGGAATAGAAATGGGCTGAGTACCCGGAGCCAAATCAATGCAAAAGTCAATATCCCTTTCGGGTGGCATACCCGGCAGGTCTGCAGGAAACACCTCTGGAAACTCACGGACAATGGGCACATACTCCATAGAAGGAACTTCGACACTAGAATCACGAACATAAGCCAAATAGTCCAAACAACCCTTCTCAACCATGCGCCGAGCCTTCATATATGAGATAACCCTGCTGGAAGAATGACCAGGAGTCCCCCTCCACTCAAATCAGGGTACTCCCCGTAAGGCTAAGGTCACAGTCTTGGCATGACAGTCCAGAATAGCATGTGTCACAACCCGAAATCCCACCTTCAGGCCGTGATGGCGTCTAACGTTGAACGCGCTAGACAAGTCAACGTTCCGGTTATTACATTTATTTCTTTGTTATTGTCAATTGAAACAATAGTGATAAACTAGAACAATTATAATTAAAAGTGCGGAAGATAAGAAATTCAATAACTTAAATAATAAATCTTACGAAATTTCCTTAGAAACACCCCAGAACAGGTATCATGATCTCACGGACAGTATAAGATTTACTAAAAATAAAGGTCTGAAATAAATGTGTACAACTGTCATGGAAATACATGATAAGACAGAAAAGGTAAGGGATAGGAGGTGACGCCAAGGCCTGCAGACGCCTGCAGGACTACCTCAGTGTCGCATGTGGACTGAAGGATACACCCTCGATCACTGTCCACCGGGTCCGGTACCGTAATCTGCACATCATAAAGAAGTGCACGTGTAGTATCAGTACAACCGACCCCATGTACTGATTAAGTGCCGAGCCTAACCTCGGCGAAGTAGTGACGAGGCTAGGACACGACAAATAAAAAATTCATGTGCAGTTAAATAATATAATAAAGAATTAACGACAAGAAATAAACGGGTAAGCACAGAAATGGGGATAACATGCTGGGGGAAAAGGGGCAGCAAATCAGTGAAAATGACGGAACGAGATAACAACTGAAGTAAGTAAATAACAGCAAGAATTAACAACTATGAACAAATAAATAAGCAGAAACAGCACGGCATGTCCCCCCGTGCTATAATATCACAACAACACGGCACGTAATGTCCCCTCGTGCATAAATAAATAATCACTCGACACAGAATGTCCCCTCGTGCATAAATAAGTAATCACTCGGCACGAAATGTCCCCTGTGCATAAATAAATAATCACTCAGCACGCAATGTCCCCTCGTGCATAAATAAATAATCACTCGGCACGGAATGTCCCCTCGTGCATAAATAAATAATCACTCGACACGAAATGTCCCCTCGTGCATAAATAAATAATCACTCGGCACGGAATGTCCTCTCGTGCATAAATAAACATAAAAGCAACATATTGACAGGAAATTCAAAAAAAAGCAACCTTAAATGCACAGAAATACTCAACAGGAATACTACCGTCCCGGCAAGGGACACAACTATAACCAATCCTACACATGCGTAATATTCCACAAATATTCCTTGACCGATCAACCGCTTTACGGTAAACACAATTAAGAATCTCTACCAAATGATTCACCGCAAGTTGAGATTTAATTCACAATACACCAATTTATCAATATAAATCAAAGAATTCATAATAATCGACTCACGGTCATGCTTGACAACAACATATAGGTACTCGTCACCTCACCTATACATTGAACATGGTATAAACACGTAGCAAACAAGATTCGATACCTATTCCCTCAAGCTAAGGTTAGGCCAAACACTTACCTCGACTCCCAAAATCCAAATCAAGCCTCTAGCACCGCTTTTCCTTCCGAACCCAACTCCGAAACAATCGTATCTAGACATAATTGACTCAATACATCAATAATTGCTTAACAATTCAATTCCAAATCTTAATTATAGAATTCCCAACATTCTTCCCAGAATTCTGAAAATCGACCCCGGGCCCGCTTGGTCCAAACGCGAGGTTCGGACCAAAACCGGATCACCCATTCCCCCATGAGCCCGAATATATAATTTTTTTGAAATTCGACCTCCAAACGAGGTCAAATTCCCAAATAATAAAAAATCCCTAACTCTACCCAACACCCCAATTCCTACCTTTAGTTTCATGTTTTTAGGCCTAGAATCTAGTAGATGTTGATGAAAATGGAAGGAAACAAGTTGAAGATTACTTACCTAGGAGGTTATGGTGGAGGAGCTCTTCAAAAATCGTCTATGGGGTTTGGAAAAGAAGAGAGTTGTGAAAAATGGTTAATTTCCCGTAATGATTCTGTTTTTGGACTTTTAAAAATGACTGGACGATTTTGTCCTATGCGATCGCAGGGCTAAGGGTCTGATCGCATAGTGGGACTGNCCCCCCCCCCCCAGCTCTCCTACGCACCTGTGCGGTTGCAGGCCCATCTGTGCGATCGCAGAGGGTAACAGACCCCTCTCCCTCTCAAAGCTATGCAATCGCAACTATACCTATGTGATCGCATAGAGTTAAACACCAGACACCAGAAAATGCACTCTACACCAGATTTTTCCTAAGGTTTGCACTCCGACACCTACCCAAAACTCACCCGAGCCCTGGGGCTCAAAACCAAATATGCACACAACCTCAAATATATCCTACGGACTTATTCGTGTAATCAAATCACCAAATTAACATCAAAAACATCGAATTAAACCTCAAAATCTATAAAAATTCTCAAAACTTCTTAAACTTCAAATTTTCCATTTTTGATCCGATTCTCGTCAAACAAAGTCCGTTTCTTACCAAATTTCACATATAACACATATAACTCATATTGAACCTGCTCCGGGCTCTGGAACCATAATACAGGCCCGGTATCACAGGTTTCACAACAAATTTCATTTTCAAAAACCTTTATATTTTTTAGAAAATAATTTTCTTTAAAAATTAATTTCTCGGACTCGGGGCCTCGGAATTCGATTCTGGACATACGCCCAAGTCCCATATTTTCCTATGGACCCTTCAGGACCATCAAATCATGGGTCTGGGTGCGTTTACCAAAAATGTTGACCAAAGTCAACTTTACTCAAATAATTAATGTAAAATCATCATTTTATCAATTTTTCACATAACGGCTTCCCGGCTGCACGCTCGGGCTGCGCACGCATATCGAGGTGAGATAAAAGGAGACTTTCATGGCGTCGGAACATAGATTTTGCTAAAATTACACGAGATGACCTTTTGGGTCAACACATCATGATAGGGAGACAACCAATCCATCCCCAAGATAACATCGAAATCAACTATATCAATGAGTAGAAGATCTACTCTGGTCTCAAGACCACCAATAACCACTATACATGAACGGTAGACTCGATCTACCACAATAGAATCACCTACCGGTGTAGATACATATACAGGAGTACTCAGGGAATCAAGAGGCATAATCAGATAATGAGCAAAATATGAGGACACATAGGAATATGTGGACCCCAGATCAAACAAAACCGAAGCATCCCTTATGCAAACTGAAACCATACCTGTAATGACTGCATCGGAGGCCTCAGCCTCAGGTCTGGCGGGTATAACATAACATCAGGTTTGAGCCCCACCAATCTGAACATCCCTGAGTCCACCTATTGCGGGCTGACCCCTACCTCTCATAGCCTGTCCTCCACCTCTAATTATCTGGCCTCTACCTTTGGCACCTCGACTTCCACCTCTAACTGGCTGAGGGGGTGGGGGTGCACCTGGTGCAGGAATCATAGCACGGGAACCCTGATGCTGAGAACCGCTAGAAGCTCGGGGGCAAAACCTAGAAATGTGTCCTAGACCACCACAAGAGTAACAAAATCTCTACTGCAGAGACTGCTGGCCCTGAAACTATCCATGTCGACCAGAATAACCACCCTGAAAGCTCTGGAGTGGCGGTGCACTGATAGGAGCTGGTGGTGCACTGCGGGATACCTAAAGTGCTTACTGAAAGGGTCTAGGAGGATGACCTCTACCAAAAGAATCCCTGCCACCGGATGAGGCACCACTGAACTGGACAAAATGATGAGGCCTCTTGTCAGACCCCTGACCACTGCCTTGTAATAAGACTATCTCAATCCTTCTGGCCATATTGGCCCGCTTCCTGAAATGAAATATCAGTACCTGTCTCTCTGACCATCTGTAGTCTAATCGACTGAGCTAGCCCCTCAATAAACCTCTTCACCCTCTCTCGGTCGGTGGGGAGTATCATGATAGCATGTCGGGCCAAAGTGATGAACCTGGTCTCGTACTGTATAACTGTCATAGAGCCCTGCTGGAGACGCTCAAACTGCCTCCAAAGATCCTCTCTCTGGGTGACTAGAAGAAACATCTCCAAGAACAACTCGGAGAATTGAGCCCAAGACAAAGGCGAAGACCCAGCTGGTCTGGTCAAGAAATAATCCCTCCACCAAGTCTTGGCGGAACCAGAAAGGCAAAAAGTAGCAAAATCGACCCCATTGGTCTCCACGATTCCCATGATCCGAAGAACCTTATAGCAATTGTCCAAGTAGTCCTGGGGATCCTCTGATAGTGCACCACTGAAAGTAGTAGGAAACAACTTAGTGAACCGATCCAATCTCCATAAAGCATCAGCGGACATGGCTGCTCCGTCAACAGCCTGAGCTGCAATAACTGGCTGAACTACTACAGTTGTCTGAGGTGCTGGAGTCTGGAACTGAGAAGCTAACTGCTCTGGTGTGCGGGTGGCAGGAGTCTGGGCCCCTCCCCCAGCCTGAGATACGACTGGTGTTGTAGGAAGTACACCTGCCTGAGCCACGCTCTCCATAAGGCCTACTAAGCGGACCAGAGCGTCCTGAAGTACCGGGGTGGCAATGAACCCCTTTGGGACCTGAGTTGTTCCAACCGAAACTGTATGAGCAGGAACCTCATCGACAAACTCTACCTGAGGATCCTCCACTTGGGTTGCTGCTTTGGGATGAGCCCTGCCCCTGCCTCAGCCTCTAGTATGGCCTCGACCTCGTCCTCGGCACCTCGTAGAAGCTACAACTAGAGGATCGGGCTACTGATCGGTAGATGAGGAAGCATGTGTTCTCGCCATCTGCGAGAAAATATAATAGAAACTCTGTTAGCATTTAGAATTCAAATCGCACGACAGAGAAGAATAGATGTGATGTTATTCCTAACTTTTCAGCCTTTGGGGGATAATTACAGAGAAACCGATCCCTCAGACTCTACCAAGCTTGTCCGTGAATTGTGAGACCTAGGCAACCTAGTGCTCTGATACCAACTTGTCACGACCCAAAATTTTCAACCGTCGGGACCGTGATGGAGCCTAACATTGAACCCGCTAGGCAAGCCAACGTGAACATTGAAGTCTGTTATAGTCCTTTATTATTAAACGAGAACAAGTGAAATACGACCTTTTCATAAGTAAAAGCATAAAACGAAACAGGCTAAAAGTACATAACTCAATCCACTAGTTTTACGAATTTTCAAAACAACCAAAACCCAGATCTTTGGGGTCACAATGTCACGGACTAGCTACGAATAATACATGTAAGGGTCCGAAATAAATAAATACATATGTTTCTGAAATAGCTAAAAACAGAAATAAAGAAGTGAAAGGGGACGCCAAGGCTTGCGGACGCCTGCAGGACTACCTCGGTGTCTCCGGGTGGACTGAAGGAAGCTTAATGTCCATAGGGTCTTGTACCGGGATCTGCACAACAAAAATGTGTGCAGGTGTAGTATCAATACAACTGACCCCATGTGCTGAGTAAGTGTCGAGCCTAACCCCGGCAAAGTAGTGACGAGGCTAGGACACGACAATTAATACAACCTCTTCAATTTAACAATAATCGGAAGAATAATAACTGCAAAATAATCAGTTAAGTACAAGGGAAGAAGGGGAACATGCTGGGGAAAAGAGATAGCAAATAACAGACATAACGAAAAAAGGCAACAGTTTAAATATCAAAGTAACAACATAAAATAACCACACAGAGTAAACGGTGCACGTTATCACCCTTCGTGCTTTTACTCTCATCCTCACCAAAACAAGTGCACGACATCACCCTTCGTTCTTTTACTCTCATCCTCACAATAATAAAAAAAATGGCACGGCATCACCCTTCGTGCATTTAATATCATATCATGGCACGGCATCACCCTTTGTGCTTTTACACTCTCATCCTCACAATAAATAATAAACGGCATCACCCTTCGTGCTTTATACTCTTCCTCACATAAATCAATACACAACATCATCCTTCGTGCTTTACACTCTTCGCCACCCAAACAATATCAATAACAGAAGTTTGTCAAGGAAGAAATCAACAACATAACCACAACAATAATCACAACATCCCGGCCAGGGAACAACAATTGAAATATCACCGTCCCGGCAAGGGACAAAGCTATAACCAATCTCACTCAAGCACATAACTTTACAAAATATTCCTCAACTGAATCAAATACTCAACTGTATTCATAACCAAGACTTTCCATCAAATGAACAACCATCAAAGTGAAATTCAAGCTATAACGCAGTAAATATCAATGAAAATCACGTAATTCATAATATCCGATTTACGGGCATGCTTGACACCAACATATAGGTACTCGCCACCTCACATATACGTTGAACATGGTATGAACACATAGCAAATAAGACACAACACCTATTCCCTCAAGCTAAAGTTAGGCCAAACACTTACCTCGACTTCCACGACCAAAATCAAGCCTCAATCACTGCTTTTTCTTTTGAACTCTACTCCAAATCGATTGTATCTAGACATAATTGACTCAATGACATCAATAAACACTAAATAATTCAATTCCAATGCTTAGTTATAGCTTTTCTAACATCCTTCCCAAAATCCAAAAATCGACCCCGGGCCCGCTTGGTCAAAACACGAGGTTCGGACCAAAACCAAATCACACATTCACCCACGAGCCCGAATATATAATTCGTTTCGAAATCCGACCCCAAAACGAGGTCTAAATTCTAATTAATTAAAAAGCCCTAACTCTACCCAAATCCCTAATTTTCTACCCTTAAAATCATGATTTTAGGCCTAGAAATCTAATAGGTGTTGATAAATATTGAAGAAAATGAGTGAAGTTATGGTGAAGTTCTCTTTCAAAAATCGCCCAATTTGGAGTTTGGAAGAAGAAGTTATAAAAATTTGGTTAAATCCCCTATGGGTTCTATTTTTAAAATAACTAGGCAGATTTTATACCTATGCGTTCGCATAGGCTGCCCCAATTTACACTTCGCGATCGCGTCCAATACGGTGCGTTTGCATAAGCCTAATACTACCCAGCCCCCCAGACCTCTCAGACTCTGTCCGTTCGCGACCCCTTGATGCGTTCGCGTAGAGTCATCCCCCTACAACTCCGCGTTCGCACCCTGAGGGATGCGTTCGCATAGAGAAAACCTACCCCCTCCCAGACTGTGCTATGCGTTCGCGGTTGGTCCTATGCGCTCTCATAGCACAAGACACCAGAAAACTGTTGCAACACCAGATTTTTTAGTCTAAACACACCCCGACGCCTACCCGAAACTCACCCGAGCCCTCGGGGCTCCAAACCAAATATGCACACAACCTCAAAAATATCCTACGGTCTTATTCGTGCGATCAAATCACCAAAATAATATCATAAACAACGAATTTAACCCATAGATCAATGAAAATTTCCAAAACTTCTAAAACATCAAACTTTGCATTTACGGGTCCAAATCACGTCAAATGACTTCCGTTTCTTACCAAACTTTACAAACATGACTTAAATATTATATCAAACCTGTACTGGGCTCCGGAACTAAAATACGGGTCCGATACCTCAGATTTCACATATAATTAAACTTTCAAAATCCTTTATATTTTCAGAAAATAATTTCTTTCAAAAATTCATTTCTCGGGCTTGGGACCTCGGAATTCGATTTCGGGCATACGCCTAAGTCCCATATTATCCTATGGATCCTCCGGGACCGTCAAATCACGGGTCCGGGTCCGTTTACCAAAAATATTGATCAAAGTCAACTTAATTCAAATTTCAAAATTATACTTATCATTTTTTTCAGTTTTTCACATAAAGGATTCCCGGCTATACGCCCGGACTGCGCACGCAAATCAAGGCGAGATAAAAAAAAAGANGATTTTACTCCTCATTATATATACACCAGCATAAAAGTTATTCGGATCGGCCGAACTATATTGAATTGCTGCTCCGCCCATATCCTTACATAACTAATATCTACATAATCCCTATGTAACTCATCTCCGAACCAAACGACCCCTTATTAGTGTATGTATATATGCAACAGACTTGCCTTTTGAATTTTGATGGTTAGCTTCAAATTTCAAATGCACAATGGTTTGATGAACTCGGTATCAACTCCTTGAGATCTAATTGATTTTATAATACTCAAGTTTGTGAAAATACATTTTAATTGTATTCCTTTAACTAATTAATTGATATTCAATACAATGCTAATAATATAATTCATGTTAGTCTCCTTCTGACACGAGCCATCACCACTATAACTATTAATGTAAACATAAAGTTATATACTACAGATTCTCATAGGAATAACATAAAAGATTTTACTTTTACTTTTTAATCTTAAACATAAAATTTACACGACAGATGTGTATTACTTATATATATCTTGAACTCCTACCTTAAAACTGTGAAAAGATCTTAAAATAATAGATCATAAAATAATTATTAATGTTTTCATTTTCAATTTGTTTATATATAAGGATAAAACAAAATTGTTTGTTACCCAAAAAGAAAAAGCAAGGCAGTGAATATAACGAAACTGATCTTCTTATAATTTGTGCACAAAGTAAACCAAGGTATTACAACAACACAAAACTTGCAATAACTAATAGGAAATGAATAAAATGAGGGCATCCTCAATACAACAATAAATTACTAAAAAAAAGCTCTATATAAAATGAGGACATCCTCCTCCACGTGAATGCACTAGAGAACAATGTGCAATAAGAATCAATCCTTCAATTGAAAAGTTGAATATCTTATTCCATAAATTAATTACTTTGTGCCATTGATGTTTGAATCTTTTCCTTGAGAAGACATCATTTATTTTGTCCTTCAAGTTAAAATCTGAAAACAAACAATGAAATATAAGATTATAACATAATTCAAAGAAAAGAAAAGAAAATGGTTGATTTCATATGAAGAAAAAAAATACACAATTTAAACGACTACTCACTTGATTGATTATGGAGAATGGCTGAGCTCCTAGAAATACTTAGTAGTGGATTGCTGGTGGCGGAGAAGCATAAACGTATACTGGCGGAGGTGGTGATTTCAGGGGTGGAGGAGGTGAGCTGTAGTAATAGGGAGGAGGAGGAGACTTTACTGGTGGAGGTGGAGAGTGGTAATAGTATGGTGGTGGAGGAGAAGATGACGGTGGAGGAGGAGACTTGTAGTAATAGGGTGGTGGAGGTGATGGAGATGGTGGTGGTGGAGACTTGTAGTAATAGGGTGGTGGGGGTGATGGAGATGGTGGTGGTGGAGACTTGTAGTAATATGGAGGTGGAGGTGATGGCGATGGAGGTGGTGGTGATTTATAGTAATAGGGTGGTGGAGGTGATGGAGATGGGGGTGGTGGAGACTTGTAGTAATATGGAGGTGGAGGTGATGGCGATGGAGGTGGTGGTGATTTATAGTAATAGGGTGGTGGAGGAGACGGTGATGGTGGTGGAGGAGACTTGTAGTAATAGGGCGGGGGTGGTGATGGAGATGGTGGAGGAGGAGACTTATAGTAATAAGGTGGGGGTGGTGATAGGGATGGTGGGGGTGGTGACTTATAGTAGTACGGTGGTGGAGGTGATGGTGATGGGGGTGGTGGCGACTTGTAGTAATATGGAGGAGGAGAAGGTGATGGCGACGGGGTTGGTGGTGATTTATAATAGTATACAGCTGCATGTTTTGGTGATGGTGGAGGTGGAGACTTGTAATAATAAGGCGGGGGCGGTGATGGGGATGGAGGTGGTGGTGACTTATAGTAATATGGTGGTGGAGGCGATGGTGATGGGGGTGGTGGAGACTTGTAGTAATATGGAGGAGGAGGAGGAGAAGGTGATGGTGGTGGAGGAGATTTATAATAGTAAGGAGGTGGAGGCGATGGTGATGGAGGTGGTGGTGATTTATAATAGTATATAGGAGCAGGTTTTGGTGATGGTGGAGGTGGAGACTTGTAGTAATAAGGAGATGGTGGAGACTTAGTTGGTGGCGGCGGAGATTTGTAAACGTATGTCGGGGTTGGGGGAGGTGGTGACTTGTAAACATATGTTGGTGATGGAGGAGGTGCGGACTTGTAAATATAAGTTGGCGATGGAGGTGGAGGAGATTTGTAGTAGTATGGAGCAGGCGTTGGCATAGGTTTTGTGCATTTTGCATGCACCTTAGACCCATAAGCAAATGGTTTTGCATAAAGTACAACTTCATAATGGTTCTTTGACTTCACTTTAAGGTTAGCACCCTTTACTCCCCAATGAAGGTTTGTAGGAATGTCACAATTTGAATTCTTTGGAGCATTGTGTAGCTTAGCCTTGCAAGCTTTTGCTCCATATTTGGCATATTCAAAACCTTTAACAGTAATGCTGAATTTGCCATTGATCTTTGTGGTACCATAACTCACAATTTTCTTGTCACCAGCCTTACAAGTTACCTTAACAACAGCACCTAATTCATGAAAAAAATATATACATTAATTTAACGGTAAAACTAATTAAGCTGCTAACATATATGTCTCAACCTTAGAACCAATTTTTTCTTTTCATAATATAAAACTAACTTTCCGATCACATGATAAAAACGAATTTTTTCTAACTTTAATTAATTATTCTTATTCCTATTTATTAATAAAGAACCAAAAAGAAAAATATATAGTAAAATAAATTTTTGATGATAAGTTAAAAGTAAATAAAGAGAGTGGGTATGCATGGTATAATGATTGTACCTTTGAGGTGTTTCTTTCCATGAGACTTTTCTGGATATTTTAAATTCAAGCATCTAAAACAGTAGACCTTTCCGACAACCTTGACCACCAAATGATGATGTGGAGGATAGTAATGAGTAGGCGGTGGTGGTGAAGTGTGATAGTATGGTGGTGGAGAAGACTTCTTTGGTGGTGGTGGGGAGGTGTAGTAGTATGGAGTTGGAGGTGACTTTATTGGTGGTGGTGGGGAAGAGTAGTGATATGCTGGTGGTGGTGATTTCTTTGGTGGTGGTGGATAAGAATAGTAATATGGCGAAGGAGGTGATTTCTTGGGCGGTGGTGGTGAGGAATAGTAATATGGTGGAGGAGGAGACTTAACTGGTGGTGGTGGGGAAGTATAGTGATATGGTGGCGGGGGTGATTTCTTTGATGGTGGCGGTGATGAATAATAATATGGTGGAGGAGGAGACTTTACTGGTGGTGGTGGAGAACTGTAATAGTATGGGAGAGGAGGCGACTTAGCAGGTGGTGGTGGGGACTTATAATAGTATGGTGGTGGTGGTGACGGTGATGGAGGAGGCGGAGACTTGTAATAATAAGGTGGCGGCGGTGAAGGTGAAGGAGGTGGTGGAGATTTATAGTAGTATGGTGGAGGAGGTGAAGGAGAAGGTGGCGGTGGAGACTTATAATAGTAAGGTGGAGGTGGTGATGGCGAGGGTGGTGGTGGAGATTTATAATGATATGGTGGTGGGGGTGATGGTGAAGGTGGAGGCGGCGACTTATAATAATATGGAGGTGGTGGTGAAGGTGATGGTGGAGGAGGCGATTTGTACAAATACGGGGGTGGGGGAGATGGCGAAGGATGAGATGGTGATTTATACACATAAGGCGGTGGTGGTGAAGGTGATGGAGGTGGAGGAGACTTATACACATATGGTGGTGGGGGAGATGGAGAAGGAGGAGGTGGTGATTTATACACATATGGTGGCGGGGGAGAAGGTGATGGAGGAGGTGGAGATTTGTACAAATAAGGTGGTGGCGGAGAAGGAGACGGAGGTGGTGGTGACTTGTACTCGTATGTTGGAGGTGGTGGAGAAGAATATATATAAGGATCTGCTGACACTACATTAGCAAACGCCAATATGGCCAATGCCACTAAGATTTGTGGCAAATATCGACGACCCTTGGCGGGGCCGCCACTGTGGAACCGACTCATTTTTCCGGAAAATTGTTTCACTAGCCTCCCAAATATGGCTAGTGAAATCTCGAAAAACTTTGAAGGGGTAGAAGAAGAAAGAGAATAGTGTTGAAATGTGATGCCTTAAAGGGATTCAATGGCCAATGTATTTATAGTAACGTTCCTAGGGAAGTAATTGGTTGTAAAGAGCTGTTTAAAGGACCAATTCAATTGGTCTGATTATAAAGACTAAAAATTATTAACAACTCTTAACAGCTGGATCTATCAATTATCATCTTATTAATTAAAGTCCATTTCTTGATAAATTTGAATATTTCCATAGTATCTTTTTTAACAAGTAGTAGTTGTTACATACTACACAGAAAATGGAGTAAAGCAAAGTGATTGTTATTTTTTAGTATTTCCACTCTCTTGTCATATATTAGTTTTCATGAACACTGAGATATCATACAATTATTGGTCGTTTTGTTTGTTTCCTCGTTTTTTCTATTACATCCCTAGCTAGTAGAATACTGTGGTTGACTTTAAATTTACAACAATAGTACGAATAAAGAAAACACTCAACTACCTAGCCTTCTATCCTAATTACTCTCGACCTCCACGCCTTCCTAATTGATTTGAAGAAGGGAAATTAAACGGTTCAAGTTTTTGTCTAAAATTAAGAAAAAAAATTCTCCTTCTTTTTCATCAAGTTAAGTAAAAAAACTGGAATTAGTTACAAATTTCGTCACTAAGTTGTTGCTCAATCGTTTGTAGCTAACATAATTTTTTGATAATTTGTCGTTGATTCGTCGCTAAGTTGAATTAGCGATAAATTTTACCGTTTAGCTACAGAATATGTCCGTCGCTAATTTTTATATTTTTTTTAAGTAGTACTTATCTTTTGCAAACTACATGGAATTTTTGTTTTCGGATCACATGATGTAATGGGTAAAGAAACTACTTGTTGCCAACTGGAAATGAACATTTTATTTAATATTGATATGTTTCAGCAGTTCCAAATGGAACTCTCACTCCATTTTGCGATTCTAAATAAAGAAAATTACAGCTTGTGGAATGTGAAAGGCGGCTATTAGTTTTAGTATACATTAGTATTAGCACCCGCACGAATGCACGGACATTAATCATATTAAATATTTGAATAATTTAAATTATATGTAAATAATCTTAAAATTTGAACCTTTTGATAAATATAGATAAATTGGATATTAATTAAGAAACATTACATGTAAAAAGATTAATTTTTTCTCAAATCTCCTAGTTATAATTCTATTTTCTTTTTTGATACCTTTCTCGCCGGTGTCATAGATCCTAGAAATAGTCAGGAATCAAAACAATAACTCATATTTATCACAAAACAATCAAAGGTTCTATGAAGTACTCTTTGGATACGACTTGACCTTTTTACTACTAGTTGAACTACTATTTGGTGTGTTGATATCTTCCAAAAATATTCCTATTTTAAAATTTTAGTTTCTAAAATTTTATTTTTCAATAATAATTATATGTATAATAATGTAAGTGAAATATTATCCTTAATTCAAAATTCATTTTAGTCGGCTATCTAACAATTTACAAAATTATGTTTAGCCAATGAATTTTCTTTTTCCAATATGACCCCATGTTGATATTTGACATTAACTATATTAAATATCTTAGTTATTTGAATTATATGTAACTAACATCAAAATTTAAACTTTCTAGATAATTATAGATAATCGTTAGATAATAATAAGACACACTAAACGAAAAAAAGACAAACATTTTCTCAAATCTCGTATTGATAATTTTATTTCTGCATCATTCTCATTGGTGTCATTGGAACGTAAAATAGCCACAAAGCGAAATAATAACTCGTATATATGGCAAAGTACAAAAGTTGACATAATATGAATGATTCTTTGTTTATGACGTGATTCTTTTACTACGACTTGAACTCTTATTTGCTATGTTGTTATCTTTCAAAAAATATTTTAATTTTGAAATTCTAATTTCTAAAACTTTATATATATATATATATATATATATATAT
>ML294977.1:18247-38437 GCA_005239495.1 Nicotiana undulata | reverse complement strand
TGCGGTGGTCAGTGTAGACCTCACAAGATACACCATATAGATAATGCCGCCATATCTTCAAAGCATAAACAATCTCCGCCAACTCCAAATCGTGCACAGGGTAATTCTTTTCATGAACCTTCAGCTGTCGCGAAGCATAAGCAATAACCCTGCCATCCTGCATCAGCACACACCCCAACCCGACGCGTGAAGCGTCACAATACACAATATACATCCCAGAAGCAATGACAGAACTGGTGCCGAGGTCAAAGCTGACTTGAGCTTCTGAAAGCTCGCCTCACACTCGTCGGACCACCGAAACGGGGCATTCTTCTGAGTCAATCTGGTCAGTGGGGCTGCAATAGAGGAGAACCCCTCCACGAATCAGCGATAATAGCCTGCTAGGCCCAAGAAACTCCTGATCTCTGAAGATGAAGTAGGACGCAGCTAATCTAAACCGCCTCAATCTTTTGAGGATCAACCTTGATACCTTCTCCGGATACCACATGCCCCAAAAATGCCACGGAATCTACCCAAAACTCGCACTTGGAGAACTTAGCATACAACTTCTGTTCCCGCAAGGTCTCGAGCAGAACTCTCAAGTGCTGCTCATGCTCACCCAGGATCCGCAAATAAATCAAGATGTCATCAATGAAGACGATGACGAAGGAATCAATATACGGCCTGAATACCCTATTCATCAAGTCCATGAATGTTGCTAGGGCATTAGTCAAACCAAAAGACATCACCAGGAACTCATAATGGCCATACTTGGTACGAAATGCAGTCTTCGGAACATCTGAAGCCCGAATCCTCAGCTGATGATAACCCGATCTCAAGTCAACCTTGGAAAACACTTGAGCACCCTGTAACTGATCAAACAAATCATCGATGCGCGGCATAGGATACTTATTCTTGATGGTCACTTTATTTAGCTGGCGATAGTCAATGCACATACGCACAGACCTATCCTTCTTCTTCACAAATAAGACTGGAGCACCCCACGGCGATACACTCGGCCTGATGAAGCCCTTGGCCAACAACTCCTCAAGCTGCTCCTTCAACTTTTTCAGCTCATTAGGAGCCATACGATAAGGGGGAATGGAAATAGGCTGAGTATCTGGAGCCAAATCAATACAGAAGTCAATATCCAAATATGGAGGCATGCCTGGAAGATCCGAAGGAAACACATCCGGAAACTCTCGAACAACAAGTACGGAATCAATGGTAGGAGACTCGGCGGTGTTGTCCCGCACATAAGCAAGGTAAGCCAAACAACCTTTCTCGACCATATGCCAAGCCTTTATGAAGGAAATAACCCGGCTGGAGGTACTAACAGAGGAACCTCTCTATTCTAGTCTAGGCGACTCAGGCATGGCTAAAGTGATTGTCTTGGCATGGCAATCTAACACAGCATGATAAGGAGATAGCCAATCCATGCCTAGGATAAGCTCAAAATCAATCATATCCAGCAATAAAAGATCTGCTCTGGTATCGAAACCGCAGAAAGTAACCACACAAGACCGGTAGACTCGGTCTACCACCACAGAATCACCCACAGGAGTGGACACATATATAGGGGAACACAAGGACTCACGAGGGATATCCAGGAAATGAGCAAATAGTACGGAAACATATGAATACGTGGATCTTGGATCAAATAGTACCGAAGCCTCCCTACCACATACCGAGATAATACATGTGATCACGGCGTCTAAGGCCACTGCATCTGATCTGGACGAAATGGCATAAAATCTGGCTGAGGCTCCTGAAGGCTGAACTCCCCCAGAGTGAACAGGAACTAACTGACCTTCTCTTGACTGGCCTCCCCCTCTAGGACGACCCATGCCGACATGTCCTCAACCTCGAGGCGGCCGGACTGCTGGTGCTGAACTCCTAGGCTGATAACTCTGTTGCACTGCCTTGCCCCGATACCTAGGACAAAAACTCCACGTATGACCCGGCTCCCCACACTCGAAACAACCTCCTGGTGCTACAGCCCGCTGCCCGAAAGAGGAAAAACCCTGAATTGCCGGAGGGCGGTGTGAACCCTCTGGTAAGGCACTGAAATAGGAACTAGATGGTCTCTGATGACTGGAATAACTGTTAGGTGCACCCTGGGTGGCTGGGGGACGATAGGAACGCTCCGGCATAATGCCGAACTGAGGCCTCGGTGAAATACCCCTGGGAGGTAGTGGAGGTGCTGAATATGAAGGCCTACTGAACTGGCCTCTACCCCTAGCTGGAGCACCCCTAAAGTCACCTGTGAACTTGGATTTCTTGTCCTGCTAACCTAGCTGACCCTGCTCCTCATACGGTACCCTCAATCCGTCGAGCTATCTCGACTACAAGCTGGTATGGGGTACCCATATCTACCTCTCTGCCCATAGAGGCCCTGATACCCGGATGCAAGCCTTCCACAAACCGTCGTACCCTCTCGGCATCAGTAGGCAATATCATAAGGGCATGGCGGGACAACTCGGAGAATCTAGCCTCATAATCAGTCACTGACATCTGCCCTTGCTCTAGTCACTCAAACTGACCCCTTAGCTCCTCCGTCTCAGAAGGTGGAATGTATCTGTCTAGAAATAGCTGAGCGAAATGGTCCCAAGTGACAGGAGGATAATCTGCTAGCCTGCTAAGAATATATGACTGCCACTACCTGCGAGCTCTGCCCTCTAACTGAAATGTGGTGAAATCCACTCCATGGTACTCCAAAATCCTCATGTTGTGCAGTCTGTCCCTGCACCTATCAATAAAATCCTGAGCATCCTCTCCCCGCTCACCCCCGAAGACTGGACGACGAAGTCGGGTCCATCTATCCAACATCTTCTATTGGTCACCCTCTGACTCTGGCCTGGGCTCTGGGGCTGCTACTACGGGATAAACCCCTCCCACGGGCGGTGTGCCCGGGTATGACGTGCTGCTACTTCCTGAGCGGTAGGAGTCTGGACTCCCCTTCCGTCCTGAGAAGTAGCAGGGTCGGATGGAAATAAACCAGCCTGAGACATAGTGTCCATGAATCTCAGCATACGGCCCATGACCTCCTGGAAGCCTGGTCCCGTCATGAAATCCACTGGAGTAGGTGCTACTGGAGGCACCTCATCCTGCTCCTCCATAATAGGGTCCTCTGGTGGTGCCACTGGCGTAGCTCTAGGACGCCCTCGTCCCCTGCCTCGAGCAGGTGCTCTGCCCCTACCTCTACCCCGACCTTGGGCAGCCGGGGCAGCGGCCTCTCCCGGACCTGGAACATTGGATGCACGCGTCCTCACCATCTGTGAAAGAATAGAAGAATAAGTTCGAGTACGTCATAGATTGCACGGCAGGATATGAATAAAGGGAAGTTTCCTAACACCCCATAGCCTCCTGAAGATAAGTACAGACGTCTCCGTACCGATCCGCAAGACTCTACTGGCCCTGCCCGTGACTCGTGAGACTTACGTGAACCTAGTGCTCTGATACCACGTTGTCACTACCCAAATCTCGATTCAGGTCGCGATGGCGCCCAACGGCGAGGTTAGGCCAGCCAATAGAGAAACGCTAAGTGATACTATTCCCCGTTACGTAAATTCATCTTTTAACCAATTTTTAAACAGATATAAACATGATAATGGCGGTGATGTGAACTAAAACTACAAGTGTGGAAATCAACCAATAGGCATGTCGCATAACATATGTACAACCAACCACCCAAAATATACACCACGTGTGTGCCAGGAACTAGTGTCACGAGTGCCACGGGCAACTAGTGAATATACAATGACTACAATATATACGGGGTCTCAGTCTGAATGAAATGGACAGAGAATATAGCAAAAGAACTCTGGGGTGCTGCTAGGAAGTCGCCGGGAAAGCAGCTCACCGTGAAGTATGACCACGCTATCAATATCTAGCACCGGCCTGATAATCAGACTACCAGCCTCCGGACCTATACAGTCAAGTATAGAAAAGAAAAGAAAGTGCAGCATGAGTACATATTAAATAAATATGTACCCAGTGAGTATCCCGCCTAAACTCGAAGAAGTAGTGACGAGAGGTCGACTCGATACTCACTAAGGTCCAACACTAATAACATATGATAAAATATAAAGAAATACAATAAGCATGTCAGGGAAATAAGCAACAAGTATATATATCGAGGGCAGAAATCCAAACAAATACTGAACTAAACAATAAAGCACTTTCAAGGGTAAGACCACCGAACGATACAATAATCACAAATTCTTAGATTTGCTGTGGCGTACGGCCCGCTCCCATAAGGTACCTTCTACACTTGCCGTGGAGTACGGCCCGATCCCATATTCATTTCAATTTTTTTTCAACACTGTCGTGGCGTACGGCCCGATCCCATATATTTCATAATTTCTCGACACTGCCGTGGCGTACGGCCCGATCCCATATATATTCAATTACTTTCAACACTGACGTGGTGTACGGCTTGATCCCATATATTCACAATTTCTTTTCAACTCTGTCGTGGCGTACGACCCGATTCCATATAGACATAATCACTCTCAAACCTGCCGTGGCGTACGGCCCGATCCCATAATCTTTCAATACTTACTTTCCATAACAAATTCCTTGCCATTCAACAATTTTTCCATAAAGCCTCAGAGAAATAACACTATGCAAAACATAATTTCATAGTACATATGGCGTCACAATAAATCATATAAAGCATTACAAGACAAACATATCAGCCATTACGAGAAAAGCATATAAGGCATGATGTGGGCCTAACTACCCGGACATAACAATAATAGCTGCTACGTACGGACTCTCGTCACTTGGCGCGTACGTAGCCCCCAAAGAAGTTACACATAGCATATACATCACCAATGGGGACAATTCCCTCTTACAAGGTTAGAAAGGAGACTCACCTCGTGTCGAATCTACCCCTCGAACCACAATTGCGCCCGAAATTCCAAACTCTACACCCGAGGACTCGCAACTAGCCAAAAAGTATACAATACATCAATGCATGCACAATTTGATAAATTATCTTAGCTATTCAATAAAGTCGCCGTTCTTGAAGAATTTCCAAATTCCAACCCCGGTCCCGTATGATCAAATTCCGAGAATTCTCGAAGGGATCACTCACCCATAACCTAAGGATCATTAATGTGTGATTTCTACTTAAATTCATGGCCTAAAACGGATAATCACAAAATCCTCAAGAACCCTAAAATTACTACCTAATTCTATGATTTTTGGATGATTTAGTAGTGAATTTAACTAGGAATTAATGTTAAAGCTAGAAGATTATGGGGCTTAACTTACCTCTTACAGTGGGTGGTTGTGGGAGGTGCTGCCCAAACTTGGATGCTCTCAAATGGAGGCTGATAGTGGGTAAAATGAAGAAAAACCCGTAATTTGGACATTTAAAAGGGGCTGGAAACAGTGATTTCCGCACCTGCGAGAAAATCACCGCCCCCGCGGAAAAAGGGCCTGGGACCCTAGCATCGCACCTACGGAGAAGGAGTCCGCACCAGCGGTCCCGCTCCTGCGGAAAAAAGGCCGCGCCTGCGATGGGGGGTCGCACCTGCGAAGGCTGGACCGCAGGTGCGCACTCGCACCTGTGACTGAGAGACCGCATGTGCGGTCACACCAGAAACAGCCACACCAGCAGTGGATTTTGCTGGTTTTTGGTCCCGTGCGGGGTCTGGGAAGCACCTGGGCCCATTCGAGCCCCCATCCAAATATACCAACAAGTCTGTATTCATGATACGGACTCGTTCGAACTCCCGGGACATGGAAAACAACAACGAGACTCAAAAATTCAACCACAAAACCAAATTGAATCAAAACTTAAAAACTTGAAACTCTAGAATTCACTTCAAGGCGCCGAACCGGCCTAAACTACTCGGAATGACTTCAAATTTTGCAGACAAGTTATAAATGACATGTCGGAACTATTCTCGATCTCAGAATTTCATTCGGACCTCGGGAACATAAAATAACCTTTCAAGCCAAATTTCAAATTCTTTAAAAAAAATCCTCAAAACTTCATTAACTCCAATTCCCCCATTTTGATCCGAAACCAATCAAATCAAGTCCGTTTCTTACCAAATTTCACAGATAACTTAAATAACACATATTGAACCTATTCCGGACTCCAAAATCATAATACGGGCCCGGCAGCACAGGTTTCACATCAAGGTTCATATTCATAAGCCTTTAATATCTTCATAAAATAATTTTCTTTAAAAATTCATTTCTCGGACTTGGGTCCTCGGAATTCGATTCCGGGCATACGCCCAAGTCCCATATTTTCCTACGGACCTTCGGAGACCGTCGGATCACGGATCCTGGTCCGTTTATCAAAAATGTTGACCAAAGTCAACTTTATTCAATTAATTATCATAAGTTAAACTCTTAATCAAGTTTTCACATAAAGGCTTCCCAACTACGCGCCCGAGCTGCGCACGCACAACGAAGTGAGGTTAACAGAGGCTTTCGGGGCCTCGTAACATAGTCAAAAATTAGATTCACATAAAATGACCTCTTTTGGGTCATCACAGAATAGTACCAGTATGTAAAGCTAAAAATCATCTTTCAAAATAGAATAACCATACAAGAAAATGAAATCCACATAAACAAAAAGTCACAATCAATAATATCCAAATGCCCAATTTAAACATAACAATTTTCAAAATACGAAAGTAATACATATTTTTAGTTGAGAGATCTTTAGTACCGATAATACCACAGTCCACAATACCACTATTCACAATGCCACTATTCATAATGCCACCGTACTCTTGGCACGGAGTCCGATCACCACCCGATCGGCTAAGTCATCTCCCTTGGAGATATTTTCTAAAATATCAATTTTCCGCTTTAATTCGGTTTCAATTTTTCTGCATAATACCACCATGTGTGCGGCATGGTGTAAGATCTCGACCCGATCGGCAAGGCCGTCTTACTTAAGACATTTCCATTTTTCCATTAATCATCTCATTCCATATTTTTTCACATATTTCAATTCCTTCGGCACTAGTGGCCACAACGATTATGTCACACTTGGCACTTGGACGCATTTCATAGTTCAATTTCTTTCCACATATTTCACATTAAAATCATTTTCGTCAACAAGCCTTTTGTTTACCTTGAAAATGTTATTAACAATTACATTTGATATTGTGGTTCTAAAAATACGTGATTTATTTTAATACTAGATGTTAGGTAAGAAATGCTAACTTTAATTAAGGAGAGTAAGATATGCAAACCAATATCGTCACAAGACTGGGCCTCGAGCTCAATGGAACAGGGGGCCTCGAAGTCGGATTGTAGCTGTCACGACCCAAAAACCAACTCGATCGTGATGACACCTATCGTGGAACTAGGAAATCCTACACTCTTAACCAACTCGTTTTCTATCGTTAAAATATTTAAACATTGACCTTTTCCCATCAGAGAGACCAAAATATAAAATATAAATCAACTTCAAAATACTATTAAAAAAAAGAGAGAAATCCCAAAATCTGGTGTCACTAAGTCATGAGCCATACTAGAACTGTGCCAAAATACATCAAGACAAACAATTTTCTGAGAATAACTAACAAAATGCACAAGGAAGATAAAGAAGGACAAAGGCGGGTCTGCGATAGCCAAGCAGCTACCTCGCTCTCCGAAGATGAACCACATCAAAGATCTGTTGGCACATTCGTGACTTTAGATACCTGAATCTGCACACAAGGTGCATGAGGTAACGTTAGTACACCCACTTAGTATAACAAGCCCAAACTTTGGGCTGAGAGGTAGTGACGGACTAAACCTCCACATTTATAACATAGCCAAAGTACAGAAATTTAGGTATGCTTCCAGTTAATAAACAACTCAAGGTGATAAGACAAGTACAGCTCTGGACAGTTTAACACATATTACTCAATGTATTCTACATGCCAATGCATCAAAAGTATGAAATGCACAATGTGCTCCCACTCTCAAATACTCATTTACACAGTACTTTATATGGATCGCATGGCCCAGGGAAGATCCGTCCCCGAATATATACACATTAGACAGAAGTCACTCAGTACTGAGGCCCATCCCTATAGAGAAGATCCATCTCTAGATAATGATACACCTCACAACCACTTGGTATTGTATATGGCTCGACGGTCCAGGGAATACTCATCCCAGAATACATATACACATCACTGACATAAGTCGTTCTACACCGAGGAAACAGGCCAATCCAACCTCATGGAGAAGATCCATCTCCAAATATAAACAATTCGGACAAGATCCATGTCCAGGGAAGATCCATCCCTCAAATATCATTGCGCTCACTAGGGGTGTATTACAAACTCTAGAGGGGCTCCTACAGCCCAAGCACTATCATAAGCCAGATCCAGGCATAATCAATATAACATGTTGCGACGTGCAGCCCGATCCCATATATGTCACTCAATATCAGGCTCTCGTCCTCACTCAGCCATCATTCTCCAGTCTCTCTCACATGGGCTCAAAATGCATGAACTAGCCCGAATCAATGATATAATGTGCAAAACCAACAATTACCGAGACTGAGACATGATATGATATGATATGAAAGGAATGTGTACATAATATCAATGAAACACATGAGATGACAGCAATAAATGACCACTCGCGTCTCAACAATATCGGTGTGAAGCCTTCACATAGTACTTAGCATGATTTCTAGCATGTTTACATTAATCACATTGATAGAAGCGCAGATATCAATCAATAAAGAACTACTAAATGGTGAAATGGAATGAACAAGGTCACAAATCTCACAGTGCATGCCCGCGCGCCCGTCACTTGGCATGTGCGTCACCAAATTATAACCACATAACACGTAGTTCGGGGTTTCGAACCCTCAGAACCACGTTTGGAAACGTTACTTACCTCAATCAAGCCAAAACTCTACTCTGAAATGCTCTTTTTGCTCTACTCGGGCACAAATCGCCCTGAATCTAACCAAAATCAGTATTATATCATTAATATATGCAAAAGGGATGAACCCCACATCAAAATTATCAATTTACATCACAAATCTCGAAATTGGCCAAACTCGACCCCCAGGCGCACGTCTCTAATCCGACGAAATTCACAAAATTAGGAAACTCATTCACTCACGAGTCCAACCATACTAGTTTCACTCAATTCCGACTCCAATTCAATGTTCAAATCCCAAATTTCATTTTATGAAGTTTCTACAACTTTCCCCAAATTTCTACCTCATAGTATTAATTAAATGATGAAATTGTTGATATATTCATGAATATTTACCAAATCCAAGTTAGAATCACTTACCCCGATGAATTTCTTGAAAGCCCTTCGAAAACTTGCCACAAACCGAGCTCCCGTTTATATATTGCATTTTCTAATCTCCACTGCGCTCACAGCGGAATTTCGGGTGCTGCATCGGAACCAACCTCCGCGGACGCGAAAAATTAGCACTGACCGCGCTTTTGCAAGTTGCAGTGACATGCTTCAGTATTTTGGACATCACTTTATCTACAGATGTCCAAATTATGATTTCTTTATCTTTCTAGAAACTAGACACGAAGGGCTACAACTTTGATTTTGAATCATCTCAAAATTCCTTCTAGATCAAATGATATAGGCTTCTGAAGTCAGACTAGTGAATCTGCAGATCATGCCCTAGAGCGCCCCAAATTGCGCCCTCAGCGGAAATTATTCCACCCCACCAGAACTTCCTCTGCCCCAGTGGAATTTTCCTTCGCCCTCAGCGAAAAATAAGCACCAGAACCATGCCTGAGTTCCGGTAATGCTCGGACGCTCAATAATCACCCGAAACACACCTAAGGCCCTCGAGGCCTCAACTAAACATGCCAACACATCCCATAACCTCATTCAAACTTAGTCAAGCCTTCGAACCACTCAACACGATGCCAAAACACCAAATCAACCTCGGATTCAAGCCTAAGAACTTAGAAACTTCCAAATAACCAACGATGCTGAAACCACCCCAAACCACGTCCGAATGACCTGAAAATTTTCACTCACATCCAAAATGGCACTACGAACCTGTTCCAACTTTTAGAATTCTATTCCGACCCTGATAGCTAAATTTCCACTGCCGGCCGGAAATCGCCAAAAATCCAATTTCACCAATTCGAGCCTAATTCTACTCCGGACCTCCAAATAACATTCTGAACCTACTAATAAGTCCATAAACACCTAACGACACTATTTGAACCATAAAAACCCAAATCCGAGATCACTTATCCATAAGTCAACTTCCGATTGACTTTTCCAATGAAATAACCAACTTAAGAGACTAAGTGTCTCATTTCTCTCCAAAAATAGCTACGAACCCAAGACAACCAACCTAACACAACATAATAGAGATGAGACACATATAATGAAGTAGAAACGGGGGAACGGGGCTAAAACGCTCGGAACGACAAATCGGGTCGTTACATTAGCACTCGATAGTGAGTGATAAATGAGAACAATAATATAAGAGGCCTCGAGGATAGACCCTTGCAGTTAATAATGAGAAATAAATAAAGAATAATAAATTAAGACAATAAGTGAAGAGGAATAAATCTACAGAGTAATTGTTGAGCACATTTAGGCAAGAAAAGCAGAGAATGTTCTATTGTGTTCAATATTATGTATGTTAGAGAATGACAGGGGTCCCCTTTATATAGGAGGGGAAATCCTAAAATAGTACATGTCTAATTATGATGAAGAAATTCTATTGGTACAGCTATCTAATGGCTCAGTACGGACTTGTACTATTCTTGCAGACCTTGTCAACTCTAACCACGTGTCCTTGGGAATTTCCCGCCTTTCCATGACGATCATCGATTTTGATATTGCCTCGATGTATACTGTGATGAGTCTTCGATATGCCCTCTCGAGGGGTGTACTTCGGGGTCGAGCCTCAAACTGTGCCTCGAGCCCCTCGAAACCGGGCTTGGAATGCTACAGAGTCCTTCAAATCGGACTCCCCAATTTTAGCCATATACAGATAGTCCCCGCATTTCTTAGAGTGAAATGATAAGAAATGATTTTGAATTATTTGGCTCTTTGATATCTCCATCGGGAGGTCAGCCACGTGAGGTCAACAACTGATGTGACAGAAAGGTTGCACAGTGGTCTTGCAACACGATCCTCGAAAAGCACACGAACCGCTACTCGTCGCCCTTTCAACTTCTCAAATATAATCAGATGATTCCTACAAATACTCCAATTCCCTATCTTTTATACTTTCACAACATCTTCAAATCTTCAGATCTTCGTTAATAGCTTCATGCTTCCATATTTTTTATGCGTTCACCTCTTCTTCAACTTTCTCTTCTCACTTTGAAACTTCGTTATAATCATGGCCAAAACATCTAAGACAGTCCCTCAAAAATAGGAAGATCCTTCTTCGACACGCTCGTCTAAGAGCAAAAAGGTAGTGCCTCCTCGTGTTGAGGAGTGCATACCCGGGCCTTGTTAGACATCATCTAATTTTAAGGTTGATAAACCTTCTTCGGTAGCGGGCCGATGCGAGCCCATGTATCGATATATCAGTCTGGTGACCGATATTGAAAAGGTCAAGGTCGATTGCCATTGGGGAGAGGTGGTGCAAATGTAAATCCCTTCATTTGAGGAAGATATAACTACATACAAAGTTGGCTTTCTCAGCGTATACACATATCTCTTCACCTTAGGTCCTGTGGACCCTTCTTCGCTGTCAAAAGATCTAGTGATCCTAAATTTTTGCCGACAATATCGAGTGACACTTGGACAGATTTACCCTTCCTTCTGGAAAATCATCTACATGATCAGATATTTCTCGAACATGGTCGAGGGGTCTAATTAAGTTACAACATTGAGACTCGAAGGTCTTTTTTTCCAACATTGACGAGGACAAAAACAGAGGATAGATGAGCTCTTTTGTCCGAGTCAGGACCTCGGACCTGATCCCCACCGAAAAGATGCCATTCCCCGAGGAGTGGAATATGAGTCGTAAGTGTCGATTCATTTAATTATGCTCCGTTAATTGAATATTTTTCTTTCCCTTATGAACTTTTTCTTTTCTGACGGTGCAGCCGTTGAATGGTACCTTGGTGATGTCAAAGACCTCCGAGATGGGTACGACAATTAGATTCCATCTTCCCATATGCTAAGCGCGTTTGGCCTGACTTGGCCAAAACTCGATTGGAAGCCAAGAATCACGGTAAGTTTCTACCACTAATGCTTTCGAATCCCCTTAGTAAACGTTTCCTTGATAGTATACTTGAATTTTGTGCTTACGCAGGCCTTGCAGAGACTGCTTTGATGAGGCCGCCTCCACCTAGCAAAGTGGAGACCCAAAAACCCGCCAAAGATAAAAAGAGAAAGAAGGAGACACCGGCGGGATCCCCGAAACCAAAGAGAGCCACAACTCGAAATCCTAAGGCCGATACAACGACCTTAACTCCGGTAGCCACGGAGAGCCTTCGTGCTGAAGACACAGACGATGACAGTTGGCTGCTGGTACTTAGGGGGAAAATGAAGCGTCGATGCTTCGAAGACTGCCGAGCTGAAGATCACCGAGCCAGAGGTTGCTGATAGGATCCCGCCTCGAGTTGAGGAGACTCTTGAGGAGGATGTAAATGAAGTCCCCAAGCCGATCATTGACCAAGGTACATCTCGTGCAGAGGAGCATTTGGTCGGTGAAGTCGGGGGACCCAGCTCAGAGATTCATCAAGGGTGAGAGAAGGCCCTGATCGAGGTTGATGACATAGGTGATTTTCCACCAGGTCCTTCATTTTCTTCAGGGCAAAAACGGGATGCCCAAAACAGGGTAACTCCCGACGTGGGGGCATCCCAATGAGAGAATGATTTATTCGGAGATTATTTTGCCGGTGTCGAAGAGGACACCGATCTCGATGCCCCACTTATTCTCAAGGAGGCTGAGAAGCTCCAAAAGCAGGTAATTTTTTGATGTAGTTTTTGTGCTTTGGATTTTAATTCTTGTTATTCTAACTTCTTTCCTTCATGTTTTAGGTCGTGATGCTCTATGACCGAGCTTTCTCCAAGTTACGAGACGAGCTGACTCATCTTGAGGAGGCGTTTGAAAAGCTCACGTCGGAGTCGAATGAGCTAAATACTTTATATGACCGAAAGGAAGAGGTAATGAATGACCTCCGAGCAAGGTCAGAGAAGGTGCTCCAAGAGCGGGCCAACTTCATCGAACATGTAGCTCAGCCTTCGACGGTTTGGTTTCCATTTACATAATTCAGTGTTTCAGCAATTTGACTTGGTTCTTTCAGATTAAGCACAAGGATGATCTAGTGGGCAGCTTTGGGAAGAGATCGTTGACAAAGATGCTGCAATCCTCAAACTAAAGCGGGGCATGGACAGTACGTCCTCCGGGGGGGACACTCTTCGAGAGAGGTTTCCTTTGGCCCAGCATCTTCTTCAGGGCGCGAAAGAGGAGGCTAACAAATATAAGGCGCTTCATGTTGAATCAGTTGTCGTACTATCCACGGCCAAGTCTGAAGCCGATGCACTCATATTCTCATATCGGGAAGATGATTCTGCAACGAATGCCTGAGCTAAGAAGATATCTGAAGAGGCCGAGCTCAAGTTGACTTGCGCCCTCGGTCATGTTCAACTAGAAGCCTGAAGGAAGGCCTTTTAGGAAATGCATGCAAAAGGTTTCGATTTCTCTACCGAACATGAGGAAGCGAAGGCCTCGGAAGAGGAGTTGGAAGCACCAACCACTTCTAACGAAGGATCTTTTATCGGCTCAGAGAGCAGTGAAGAAGAAGACTAGGCCCTTCTTCATTCTTTTGATTCTTCTTCTTTTGGGGCAAGGGCTATGTGTGAGAGCCTTGTAAATGTATTCATGTAAATATACCTTTTGAAATATAAGGAATTTTCTTGCTTCATTCATATTTTGTATTAATATCTTCAAAGTTTTGCTTTTTGGTGTTCATATGAAAGTCGAGCTCAAACTATATTCCGACTCCTTCGAGCTCGGTCTTGGGGCAACAGAGACCCTTGAGATCAGGCTGTACTGATGTCAATCGCATACCTTCCCTAGGTCGTGTTAGTAAGGAATCGATTTTATTCCTCGATCCCTTGAAATGTTGTGTGGTGACATCATTCATATGACATGACCGTGAAGTGACCGAAGTGGCCCTATCGGTACATTTCCCCAAAATGTCATAATTTCTTTGTCAGAGTTGATTGGCTATCAAATTTAATGAATAGTCGCCGCTCTTCTAATATATACTTTCATTCCCTTTCATTGAGAACATTGTCGCTTTGTGCAACTATCTTTCTCTATAGAGTTCCTTTTCTCCGTCTTTTTCGCCATATCAGATTAAATATTTTGCCGGAGTTTTCATCTTCCCTTTTCTGTTTTTAAGAAGTAATAGCTACTACATCCAACTCCGCTCATCTGAAAGAGGGGAGCCCCACCTTAGAATCACGCCTAGCCGGTGGTACACCGCCGACGCTCGACGAACTAAAATGCTTCATTTTAAAGAAAGACTTTATGTCCCCAACGTCCCTGGCCGTCAAGAGCATGCATCGAGACACGTTCGGTCAATCGAGGAGAGACACCTCGAGCCCGTGAGGAGAGATTGTGGATGGGGAGTAGAAGTGGTACTGCAGATAACCTCTCAGGGAGAGGATATTACGACCCACGTAGAAGGGTTTCTGAACGTGTATATGTACCCCTTTACGCTGGGTCCCCTCGATCATCTTGTGCTCGGGTTCTGCCGAAAGTATCGAGTTACTTTCACTTAGATCCATCCGTCTTTCTGGAGGATCGTGCTGATGATGAGATTTTTTGCTGAAAAGGCCGAGCTCGAATTCACTCTCGGTCACCTTATTTGGTTGTATCGGCCTCTACATTTCCGCTGTTTGATTACGTTACGACGTCGATCCACCAAGTCCCCCTTTGCTAGAGACGACGAGGACGGGGATCAAGGATGGGTGAGTCGGTTTATTCGAGTGAGGGCCGTTGACATCATCCCTGCGGAGTTCTTGTCGTTCCCCGAGGAATGGAATTTCAAATGTAAGTAGCATGTTGCACTTTAACACTTTCGTTTTTTATTTTTCCAAACTACACATGGATGCACGTTTTCCTTTCCCAAAGCGGTCCTCTGGAGACCAGATGTGATCCCTGATCTCGCGGATAGGGTTCCCAAACTAGGAGCTTCTACGATCCATGACAAACGCAAGTAGCGAGATTTGTCGAAGGGCAAATGGGAGGCAAAACATCACGGTAGGCGCTATGCAGTTCCTTTCTTTAAGGAATACCTTCCTTTATGTTCACCAGCTTATCTGCTGCAGGAATTGGTGAGTTCTGACAGATGAGGCTGCCCCCTCTCGGAGAAGAGGAAAATCTTCGGCTTCAGAGCCAAAAAAAGACAATAAAAGGACTATCCTAAAGGGACGAGGATACTCACATCAAAGCAGAACCCGCCCGGAGGCGTAAGGGTGAGGCAGCAATCAACGAAGATCTTATATTCGTAGGTAAATCCATGGATGATCACGCTATCGAAGAGGACGGTCCTACATTGGTGGCTCGGGCTGGGAGGCCTTCCGAGGCCGTTAAGCCCGCTGGACTTGAGGCCCCTAGCCATTAAGGAGAGGCTCCAAAAGAGAAGAGAGGCAAAGATTCCGATTTGGTGGCTGGTTGTAAGACGTCAAAAGGTTCTCCCTCAGGTGGTTCTCCTAGGGCCGAGACAACATGTCCTTCACCATTATTCCCATCTTCCTCTGGAGGTGCCACGAGGGATGTTCGGAGCCAGAGGTCGTCCCATTTAGGCGGATACCTGAGTGTGAACGAACCCTTCCATGGTTGCTCTACTGAGGCTGCTGAGACCGAGGCAATGGATGAAAACTCAACCTTTAAAGAGGCACATCGGCTTTGTTCTGTGGTGAGTTTTTTAGATGGCATTACAGCCTTTTTTCCTTCGGACTTTCATTTTTTTCTAAATGAGCCTTCTTTTTTGTAGGCCTTTGACAAATGTAAGCCTGAGCTGCTTCGTTATGAGGCCAAGTTGCGTAGGTCCTCAAACGAGGAGAAATCCCTCAAGCTTAGGTTGATACACCTTTGATCGGAGTTGAACTGATGCCATGTTTATGAGGACAACCTTAAGAAATAGGTAACTTCTGTTTTGAAGGAATTTGGGCTTCCTTTCCCATCTTCGGGGGTTAACATTTCGATTTCACAGTTGGAGCGAAACATTAAGACGTTGGAACGCATCTGGGGCGAAGTTAACCAAGCCAATTCTGAGTGCAATGAATTGAAGGCACAGGTGGATGCCCTTGTTGCGGCCAGAAAAAATGCTTCGGCTAAAGTTTCGGCCCTCGATGTTCAACTCCGTAATGCTCGAGAAAGTATCTCGATTCAGGCGAGCAGGATATCTAAGATCGAACTGATCTCTTTAAGATGAAAGTTGAAGTTGTAGAAGCTCGAACGGAAGCCGAAGAGGTATGAGTAAAGGCCGATAAGAAGGTGGTCATCTATCTAAAAGACGCTACTGATGCTCGGGCGAAGTTGAGGGGGGATTCTGATCGAGAGAGAAAAAGCAATGAGTATGCCTGATGCAGATCTTGGAGGGAAACCCTCGAGGAGATTCATGCTAAGGGCTTCGATCTCTCGGTGGAGAGAGCGGGCCAAGGCGGATGTGTTCGATGCCAAGTTCCTCATTTCAGATGCTGAAGAAAATAAGGAAGAGGCCGGTGAGGGGAGCTGATGAAGTCATAATCCTCGAGGGGAAATGGCTATGTCCCCGAAGATAGATTAGGTCTTTTTTTTTTCTTGAATTTTGTTAAAGGATTCCCGTGGGGATGTTTGTAAATGTATCTTTGTGCCATCATTGTATAAAAAAAACCTTTGGTTTTACCTTATATCAATTTCCAACTTGCTTGTGTCTTTGTTTTTGTTTTGAATTTTGATGTTTGTCGATACTCAGTCCGATATGTTGGACTTAAAATAAAAAGCCCTTATATTTTTGCGTTTGATGAACAATTGATAACAGATAATAGCCAACCGTTTAGGGCTCGGTCCTCGAATCAAGTTTCGACTCGGGCTCATCGACACTTAGGTTTCTAACACATTGGCCCTTAGGCTCTTTAGGTTGGCCCTTAGGCTCTTTAGGCTGGCCCTTAGGCTCTTACGCATTGGCCCTTAGGCTTTTTTTAGATTTGGTCGATTAGACCTCTAATATTGCTATAGTTTTCCCTCATTCTAGCTAAAGACTTTTGAATCTTTGATTATTCCTTGGCATGTTTTGTTCATCCGACTCTTTGACGGCTCAAACAAGAACCTCAATTATGAGTAGATGTGTGACGATAATTGAGTACCTCGTGGGGTTTTCTCGAAGGCTGATGTTTTGAAGCCTTTTCATTGTTCGGAGCTGATATTATCTAAGCTCCTTTGCTTATGCCGAGGGTAGGCTAGTTAACCGGTTCTTTTCGAAGTATATTTGAAGGCTTTTAGTTTTATGGTGGCAGTCGGACGTCTTCGAGTCGCGTTAATTCGGTCGTAGCCTTTTAGTATGACTGCAGTCTTTAGATTCGGTCGTAGCCTTTAGTCCCCGGGTGAGGTGACCTCCGCGTCTATATCGAGGGTATGCCTTTTTCAGGGTCTTACAAGTTTGTATATATAGCGTTGGCCTTAATATAAGGGTTATGCCTTTTTATGGTCTTATATATTTTGGCATGCCTCGTTGAGCTCTTACAGATTCGATGTTGCCTCACTGAGCTCTTACAGATTCGATGCTCCGAGACATCGATGTTGAAGTTGTACTCAGATAACCGGGGTGCCTCTGTTGGCCCCGCGTGTCTATCGAACACGTCTTTACTTATGAGTCCCCGGGAACCTTGACCTCGATCCGTCCTTCGATCGCTTCGGGGTGTGTTGCGCCTCGAGGCATTTCTTCGATCTTCTACATACGATTGGTATCTTTCTTTGTTTGGTCTCGATTCCCTTTCTGTAAACCTTGAATCTTTTGCTAAGAGACTGCTTGGATATATTGACCCCGAGGGGGCTCTTAATTGGTCGTCCTCGCCCCTGATCTTTGATTGATATCTGTTGTGTACCTCCGCTTAAGTTACAGCGGGATACTCAATCAAGTTCTGCTTCAGCTTCTTCGAAGCTATCGAGCATCACTCATTGAAGCCCTGAGTGAAGTCCTGCACTGCCCAGTCATCGGAGACCGGCGGTAACTCTATTCTCTCCATTTGAAAGCAGGATACGAACTCCCTCAGCATCTCGTTCTCTCTTTGTTTGATTTTGAAGACGTCGTACTTCCTCATAGTGACTTTGATGGCACCAACATGTGCTCCCATAAAAGATTCTACCAACATGGAAAGCAAATCTATCGAGTTTGGGAGGCGGTTATGATACCACATCATGGCCCCCTTTGACAGTGTTTCTCAAACTTTCTTCAACAAAATTGATTTGATCTCATCATATTTTAGGTCTTTCCCTTTTATACCACAAGTATACGTGGTAATATGCTCGTTGGGATCTGTGGTCCAATTGTACTTAGGGATTTCGGGCATCTTGAACTTCTTCAGAATGGGTTTCGGAGCTGCATTAGATGGGAATGGTTTCTGCACGAACTTCTTTGAATCTACGCCCTTCAGAATCGGTGGTGCGTCAGGGATCTGATCGACCCTTGAGTTATAGGTCTCCACATTTTTATAATAGAAGGGTCTGCAGCTGACCCATTGTTACTCGATCTCTTCGGTGCCTGCTCTACTCGAGGAGCCGTTTCGGGTACTTCTATGCTCAGAGTTTTCTCCTGACTCTGTAGCTGAGCAATGGCCACTTGATGTGCTTGTAGAATCTCAAAAATGACTTGTAGGCAAATTTCCCTTTCCTCCCGAGCAGGGGTTCTCTGCGCTTCATGTTGGTCTCCTCCGCACACACTTCCGCCGATATGGGAGCTTACATCGACATATTGAGCGTTGTGTGAGCCCACATCGACGGGGATTTGTGTTGGTGCCACCCCAGGGTTTTGTAGTGGTACACCGGCGTATGAGGCAGTTGCACCGTTCTCTCCATGAAGCCCAAGACCGTTGTTTCGTGTGCATTCACTGAGTTAGACATTTTTTGACCTGAAACCAAAGATTCTTAGACAAGAAAAAGTGTGAAAAATAATTTTTGTTTTCGGAAAACCAGCACTAAAATAATCACTAATATTTTTAGCCACACGGTGGGCGCCAAACTGTTTACCCTGAAAATGGTATTAGCAATTATATTTGATTTTGTGGTTCTAAAAATATGTGATATATTTTAATACTAGTTGTTTGGTAAGTAATGCTAAGTGTAAGTAAGGAGAGTAAGATATGCAAACCAAAATCATCACAAGACTGGGCCTCGAGCTCAATGGAACAGGGGGCCTCAAGGTCGGATTGTAGCACTTGATAGTGAGTGATATATGAAGAAAAATAATATCAGAGGCCTCAAGGATAGCCCCTTGCGGTTAATAATGCAATAAATGAAGAACAATAAATGAAGACAATAAGTTAAAAGCAAAAAATCTACAGAGTAATTATTGAGCATGTTTAGGCAAGAAAAACAGAGAATGTTCTATTGTGTTCAATATTATGTATGTTACAAAATGACAATGGTCCCATTTATATAGGAGGGGGAACCCCAACATAGTACATGTCTAATTATGACGAAGAAATTCTATTGGTACAGTTATCTATTGGCTCAGTACGTATTTGTACTATTCTTGCAGACCTTGTCAACTCTAACCACATGTCCTTCGGAATTTCCCGCATTTCTATGACGGTCATCGATTTTCATACTGCCTCGAGTTATGCCGTGGTGAGTCTTCGATATGCCCTCTCGAGGGTAGCACTTTAGGGTCAAGCCTCAGACTGTGCCTGGAGCCCCTCAAAACCAGGCTTGGAATGCTACAGAGACCTTAAAATCATACTCCCCAATTTTAGCTGTATACACCTTTCAATTCAATATATTAGGTACACACATGAGAAATTATGAATCGTGGGCATATAGAGGCTTTCACATATTTTGGCAATTTAACACATATCTCATATATTTAATACATCATCAAGTGATAGAATATCATAATGCGAGCATTCAAATACATATTGCACACAAATTCTCACAACACAAGCCCGTTTGGAATATCATTTTCTGCATCAATCAAGGTTGAAACTTACAGCAATCGTATGGACTCCATGGGGGTTCAATTTCTGGGGGGGGGGGGGGGTTAAAAACACATACCT
>ML294977.1:0-18206 GCA_005239495.1 Nicotiana undulata | reverse complement strand
GGGGGGGGGGGGGGGTTAACAACACATACCTCAGTAGAGCTTTTAGGAAAATTCTACTTTTTAAAGTCATCTTAAAATTGTTAAGTCGAGGCTCGTTTCATAATCTTTTTCATATATCTTCTCATTTCATAAGCATCACTAGACCCAATTATAGACGTTATCCACACTCTATGTCCTTACTTCATTTAATTCATTTCCAATCATCTTTATAATTTATCAACAACTAGACGCACTCAATCAATACATTTAGTACACATAAGAGCACTTGGGAGTATTAAGCATATCGAGTTTACCTCACCTAATTGGTATACCAGTTTTCATTTAAAGTACAACTCAAAACCATACCATTTTTAATAAGCAGCCCATACTTTAAACATCGATAGTTCAATATAAGGCCTATTCGGAATAGTCACGTTTATGAGTCTATAGGGGATAAACCGAACGTAGAATATAGGGATTTTGAGCCGGTCATACTTAAACATTCGGAAATATTATGGAATTCAATTCTAATAGAGGAAGTTTATCCCACATACCCTGTTGAGCTTTCCTTAAGTTACTACAATGCACCAACACCTCTAGCAATAATAATCTATAGGAAGATAGCGAAAATCGATTAATAATTAGAAGGATTTCCCATGGTGTAACTCTCTTAGTAAATTCATCAAAAACCTAACATGCGAAATAGACTACAAGGTTCTACAATGGAATTCCTTCTTCCGTCAACCAATTTCAACAAGAACAACCCAGAATAGTTTATTAATCCCATATACTATAGCTTAGTGTCACATGCATTGATTATTTCTAACCCCAAATTATAGTTTTGAACTCATAATCAGTAGAAAATAGCCGAAATGTACTATCATAGCCATATGGTACCTTGTATGGTACTAGTCCATAAATACCGGGTATTTTAGATCGGGCCGTATTTTATCCCAAAATGTCAAACTTCAACGAAATTCATTTTCTTCAATTTTTTTACCTTTTCACATTCACGAATTTACTCAT
This sequence comes from Nicotiana undulata, assembly GCA_005239495.1. Taxonomy (NCBI): domain Eukaryota; kingdom Viridiplantae; phylum Streptophyta; class Magnoliopsida; order Solanales; family Solanaceae; genus Nicotiana; species Nicotiana undulata. The sequence goes on along the minus strand of ML294977.1, from coordinate 17,201 downwards.
TACTTGTTTGAAATAACATAAAATTCTTATAATCTTAAAATAATATCATTCCCGAACTTACGTCGATTAACTTACGACGAAACTTCAACATACGAAAATGCAGGATGTAATGTCTCATTTCCGAGCTTTCATCAATTTACTTATGCCGTACTTTTATGTACAAAAATATTGGGTGTAACAAGAACCACCAAAACCATACTAACAACACATCCACAACTCGACAAAGCACCACAATGTATATATCAATAACACTAATCTCAATATTACAAGCACTACATTATCATAATGATACCTGGACATGGATTGCAGATTTTTAAATCATAACACCTATAAGTTACCTTTCAATTCAAAACCAATTGTTATACAATTAAGAGAAAATATTTTCTTTCCACGAAACTTTCGGCCTTCAAGGTGGCCTCTTACACTTACAAACTTCGCCATAACACATTCACGGAAACAATCTCAACTCCCAAACTTACCTAACAATGATGACAAATAGATACCTCGCATAAGCTAACTATCCATTAACTTCACCTACAATAATTTCTATGTGGATGATGCACAAAGGATTACCAACTACCTTCTTAGACATAGACATATGAAAACTCAAAATACATGGAGAAAAACTATGGGGAAACATCATTCGCATAGTGCGGCCTAATGTGAAATACACTTATGTCACCTTCATTATCAATTTACATAACATCTTCAGGGAGAAAATATTGAGAATAACCCGCTCACCCAAGGATGTGCTATCATAAATTGACCATAAAATTACCTATTGAATATATGTGATCACACGGTTACTCTTTGACAAGTTCGAACCTTCAATTCCCAATATATTTAATACGATGGGGAAAAACAGAATTCAAGATTGGACTGGAATTATTCAGGAATCCATTAATGTGCTGAGCAGAGTATTTCATGAGGTTATATGCAAAGAGACATGAAGATTACTACTAACAATGCCGACATGGTTAATCATTGGGACGACATCAATTATTAGACAAATCAAGCATAGAGGTAACTAGCGCACATTGATAAGGTGGGAACCATGTATGTGATCCTGAGATCTAAAAGAAGTGGGTCTTTCTAGACATGAGATACATGGGAGGCATGATCAGGAGGATGAAGACGCTAGCATCAGTTATTCTTGGGAGGCGACGAGTTATGCAAGGGATAGTAACAATTGTTCATTTCCATATATTATATGCCTTGCCCGACAATAGTAAGCTCTAAGGAGAAGTGGTCAAGTGTATTACATCGGTTGCCTCCTTAAGTGAAAGGAAAATCAACTTAGCTCAAAGTGGGAAGATTCTTGCATTGTGGATGTGATAGAGATTTCAAAAGAAATGCATGAAGTTGAATTACACTCCTAACATTAACTGACACAAGAAATCTATGCCACAAGCCCATGAGGATGAAAAAGAAGGAAGTTAAACACTTATGATAGTATCATAATTCAAACAGCCTAACCCTTCCCGATAATTGATCCTATATGAGATAACTAAAGATACGACGAATTATCTTCCAAATCGATATGCTCATGATATGTGCAAAAAAAACTGAAAGGATCTAATCTCAATCTTTTACGAGTGAAACCATATAGCTAGGACATCTTAATATTGGGATGAAATCATGTATTGGTTACAGCGGTTCTAATGGTTAACATGATGCTCCGGGGAGAAATACAAATAAAACTCTTATCCACCTAGGGAGGTGGAATGCCAAGGATAGCAAAACTCCCGGCACATGACAATGACATAGTCAATGATTCTAGAAGTCGAGTATGCAAAGGCAACGGAACCCAATGAGACATTATAAAATAATTATGGAAGGTTAGAAATTTTTCATAATGAGTTCTCCATGGATTTTGACTTGAGAAGTACCCTGATGCTAATGAAAGACGGGAAAACATGAGTAGTAGGCGTTGTGCTATGATAACCCCCAAAGGTGCATTTCTCCTTGACGGATAGCCTATTAAGGGTTCTTATGAGAAAGGAAGGGTTATAGTGACACGTAGAAGGACATGTTCTCTCATGGTTATCGAACAAGTATTGGGAAAGCAGCACAATGAATTCACTAACTAAGGAACACAATTAGCCGTATACACCTTTCATTCAAGATATTAAGTACACACATGAGAAATTATGAATCGTGGGCATATAAAGGCTTTCACATATTTTGGAAATTTAACACATATCCCATATCTTCAATACATCATCAAGTGAAAGGATAGCATAATGCGGGCATACAAATACATATTGCACACAAATTCTTACAACACAAGCCTGTTTAGAATATCATTTTCCACATCAATCGAGGTTGAAATTACATCAATCGTATGGACTCCATGCGGGTTTTAATTTCTAAGGGGAGGGGGTTTTAACCACGCATACCTCAATAGAGCTTTTAGGGAAATTCTACTTTTTGAAGTCATCTTTAAACCGTTGAGTCGAGGCTCATTTCGTAATCTTTTTCATATATCTTCTCATTTCATAAGCATCACTAGGCACAATTATAAACGTTATCCACACTCTATTTCCTTAGTTCATTTAATTCGTTTCTAAACATCTTTATAGTTTATCAACAACTAGACAGAGTCAATCAATACATTTGCTACACCTAAGAGAAATTAGGAGTATTAAGCATATCAAGTTTACCTCACCCAATTGGTATACCAGTTAGCATTTAAAGTACAACTCAAAGCCATACCATTTTTAATAAGCAACCCATACTTTAAACATCTATCGTTCAATAGGCTCGTTCAGAATAGTCAAGTTTATGAGTTTATAGGGGATAACCCGAAACGTAGAATTTAGGAATTTTGAGTCGGTCATACTTGAACTTATGAAACATTATGGAATTTAATTCTGAGAGAGGAATTTTAGCGCACATACCTGGTTGAGCTTTCCTTAAGTTACTACAATGCACCAACACCTCTAGCAATAATAATCTATAGGAAGATAGCAAAAATCGATTAATAATTAAAAGGATTTCTCATGGTGTAACTCTCTTAGTAATTTCATCAAACACCTAACATGCGAAATAGACTACAAGGTTCTACAATGGAATTCCTTCTTTCGTTAACCAATTTCAACAAGAACAACCCAAAATACTTCATTAATCCCATATACTATAGCTTAGTGTCACATGCATGGATTATTTCTAACCTCACATTATAGTTTTGAACTCATACTCAGTAGAAAATAGCCGGAATGTACTATCATAGCCATATGGTACCTTGTATGGTACTAGTCCATAAATACCGGGTATTTCAGCTCGGGCCGTATGGTATCCTAAAATGTCAAACTTCAACGAAATTCATTTTCATCAATTTTTTTACCTTCTCACATTCACGAATTTACTCATTACTTGTTTGAAATAGCATAAAATACTTATAATCTTAAAATAATATCATTCCTGAACTTACGTCGATTAACTTACGACGAAACTTCAACGTACGAAAATGCAGGATGTAATGTCTCATTTCCAAACTTTCATCAATTTACTTATGCCGTAATTTTATTTACAAAAATATGGGGTGTAACAAGAACCACCAAAACCATACTAACAACACATCCACAACTCGACAAAGCACCACAATGTATATATCAATAACACTAATCTCAATATTACAAGCACTACATTATCATAATGATACCTGGACATGGACTGCAGATTTTTAAATCATAACACCTATAAGGTACCTTTCAATTCAAAACCAATTATTATACAATCAAGAGAAAATATTTTCTTTCCATAAAACTTTCGGCCTTCAAGGTGGCCTCTTATACTTACAAACTTCGCCATAACAAATTCGGAAACAATCTCAACTCCCAAACTTACCTAACAAGGATGACAAAAAGATACCTCGCATAAGCTAACTATCCATTAACTTCACCTTCAATAATTTCCATGGGGATGATGCACAAAGGATTCCGAACTACCTTCTTAGACATAGACATATGAAAACTCAAAATACATGGAAAACAACTATGGGGAAACATCATTCGCATAGTGCGGCCTAATGTGAAATACACTTATGTCACCTTCATTATCAATTTACATAACATCTTCAGGGAGAAAATATTGAGAATAACCCGCTCACCCTCCTCAACTCTAAATCTCTACGCGAACACCCACACAAAACCTTTGATGACCTTCAACAATCGCTCTAAGATGTGCTATCATAAATTGACCATAAAATTACCTATTGAATATATGTGATCACACGGTTCCTCTTTGACATGTTCAAACCTTCAATTCCCAATATATTTAATACGATGGGGAAAAAAAAGTTCAAGATTGGGCTGGAATTATTCAGGAATCCATTAATGTGCTGAGCAGAGTATTTCATGAGGTTATATGCTAAGAGACACGAAGATTACTACTAACAATGCCGACATGGTTAATCATTGGGACGACATCAATTATTAGACAAATGAAGCATAGAGGTAACTAGCGCACATTGATAAGGTGGGAAGCATGTATGTGATTCTGAGATCTAAAAGAAGTGGGTCTTTCTAGACATGAGATACATGGGAGGCATGATCAGGAGGATGAAGACGCTAGCATCAGTTATTCTTGGGAGGCGACGAGTTATGCAAGGGATAGTAACAATTGTTCCTTTCCATATATTATATGCCTTGCCCGACAATAGTAAGTTCTAAGGAGAAGTGGTCAAGTATATTACACCGGTTGCCTGCTTAAGTGAAAGGAAAATCAGCTTAGCTCAAAGTGGGAAGATTCTTGCATTCTGGATGTGATAGAGATTTCAAAAGAAAGGCATGAAGTTGAATTACATTCCTAACATTAACTGACACAATGAATCTATGCCACAAGCCCATGAGGATGAAAAAGAAGGAAGTTAAACACTTATGATAGTATCATAATTCAAACAGCCTAACCCTTCCCGATAATTGATCCTATATGAGATAACTAAAGATACGACGAATTATCTTCCAAATCGATATGCTCATGATATGTGACAAAAAAAACTGAAAGCATCTAATCTCAATCTTTAACGAGTGAAACCACATAGCTAGGACATCTTAATATTGGGATGAAATCATGTATTGGTTACAGCGGTTCTAATGGTTAACATGATGCTCCGGGGAGAAATACAAATAAAACTCTTATCCACCTAGGGAGGTGGAATGCCAAGGATAGCAAAACTCCCGGCACATGACAATGACATAGTCAATGATTCTAGAAATCGTGTATGCAAAGGCAACTGAACCCAATGAGACAGTATAAAATAATTATGGAAGGTTTGCAAATTTTCATAATGAGTTCTCCGTGGATTTTGACTTGAGAAGTACCTTGATGCTAATGAAAGACAGGAAAACATGAGTAGTAGGCGTTGTGCTATGGTAACCCCCAAAGGTGCATTTCTCCTTGATGGATAGCCTATTAAGGGTTCTTATGAGAAAGGAAGGGTTATAGTGACACGTAGAAGTACACGTTCTCTCATGGTTATCGAACAAGTATTGGGAAAGCAGCACAATGAATTCACTTACTAAGGAACACAATTAGCCGTATACACCTTTCAATTCAAGATATTAAGTACACACATGAAAAATTATGAATTGTGGGCATATAGAGGCTTTCACATATTTTGGAAATTTAACACATATCCCATATCTTCAATAAATCATCAAGTGACAGGATAGCATAATGCGGGCATACAAATACATATTGCACACAAATTCTTACAACACAAGCCTGTTTAGAATATCATTTTTCACATCAATCAAGGTTGAAATAACATCAATCGTATGGACTCCATGCGGGTTTTAATTTCTAAGGGGAGGGGGTTTTAACCACGCATACCTCAATAGAGCTTTTAGGCAAATTCTACTTTTTGAAGTCATCTTAAAATCGTTGAGTCGAGGCTCATTTCGTAATCTTTTTCATATATCTTCTCATTTCATAAGCATCACTAGGCACAATTATAAACGTTATCCACACTCTATTTCCTTAGTTCATTTAATTCGTTTCCAAACATCTTTATAGTTTATCAACAACTAGACAGAGTCAATAAATACATTTGCTACACCTAAGAGAAATTAGGAGTATTAAGCATATCAAGTTTACCTCACTTAATTGGTATACCAGTTAGCATTTAAAGTACAACTCAAAGCCATACCATTTTTAATAAGCAACCCATACTTTAAACATCTATCGTTCAATATAAGGCTCGTTCAGAATAGTCAAGTTTATGAGTTTATAGGGGATAACCCGAAACGTAGAATTTAGGGATTTTGAGTCGGTCATACTTGAACTTACGAAACATTATGGAATTTAATTCCGAGAGAGAAAGCTTAGCGCACATACCTGGTTGAGCTTTCCTTAAGTTACTACAACGCACTAACACCTCTAGCAATAATAATCTATAGGAAGATAGCGAAAATCGATTAATAATTAGAAGTATTTCCCATGGTGTAACTCTCTTAGGAATTTCATCAAACACCTAACATGTGAAATAGACTACAAGTTTCTACAATGGAATTCCTTCTTCCCTCAACCAATTTCAACAAGAACAACCCAAAATAGTTCATTAATCCCACATACTATAGCTTAGTGTCACATGCATGTTTTATTTCTAACCCCACAATATATTTTTGAACTCATAATCTCTTATATGAAATCTTAGAATAAGGACTTACCCGGAAGGATATGGAGATAGAGATTAGCTTCCTTGATTCTTGAGAATTTGTGAAAGATTGGATGATTAGGATTTTAGGTTCCTCATTCCCACTCTAAAATGATCTCACATCTCTCTATATTCAGTAGAAAATAGCCCCAAATGAATCCCCAAAGCCTATTTATCAAAATGGGGTCGGGTTATGAAAATAGAAAAAAGAAGCCTCTGAAATCGGGTCTGCAGTTGCATAATGTACCGCAGAATAGGTATGTGGGTTGCAGAATGGATTACGGAATTGGTTCCCAGAACTGGTCTTCACTAGAAAGGTTTGCGACCATTTTGCGGTCGCATAACCACTTCTGCGATTGCATAATGATCGCAGAATGGCCGTAGAATTGCATTATGCCAGCCTTTGGTAATTTGATCATAACCTTTTGTAGGAGTGTCCAAATGACAAACGGTTTGAAGGATTATAAACTAGACTCGAATGCCTTTCATTTGATAAGTTTTTCATCACATAAAACCTTATATATATTTAGATATGCTCGTCCAAAGTGTGGATTTATGCGAACTCATTTGGAATTTTAGCCTATTATGTAATTTTTCAACTTGACTTTGACTTAGGCCTCTCCTTAGGCCTCACATTACTTATTATACACTTATTTACCATATCCAATTGATATAAACCATTTTAATAGCATATAAAATATTATAATTAGCCTACCTGGCACCCCGAAATCTTAAATTACTTAGCAAACGTTTTCGGGGCCTTATATTATTACTTGCCATAAACTTGTAGGGAAGTTCACTTCAAAAGGGGATGGGCCATAAATCGTGCAAGAAACTTATACAAATGGGCTTATAAACAGGTTGATGCAGATGGCATGAGAATCGGCCCTATCGATGACATGTTTTTGAAGAAGTATTATCCTTAATTTTGTAATGCTCCTTGACGCATGAGCCTAAACTGCATGTTTTACACTCCTAGCCCGCATGAGTCAAAACTGTTTACGGCCAAAAAAAGGAACAACAAATCTGCTAGGCTGAAAACCTCGAAAGAGTCGGCCTAGGCAAAAGTTAGGACATAAAAAAATAAAATAAAAAATAAAAAATAATTAAAAAGTCACCCATTATGAACTACGGTATGACTTGATCCTCTTCACCGAGGTACGTAGGCATCTTAGAGTCTAATTCTGAGTTCAGTCGCATAAGTTCAAAAGATACATAATCCCTCAATAGTTGTCTGAATGAAGTACGGTGGAATGTAATCCATTCAATCAGTACTTGAAAATCGAGCTGAATTATCATTCTTTTGTTAAACTTTGGGTTTCATTTGATTTATAGCGGGCAAGCCGCTATCGTAAATTTGGCGTCTTCAATGAAATGATTAATATTTTTTATGAGGCTGCCAAGCATTTGCATTGAAGTATGGGGATTCTCTATGCCTTCATGGTCGCCAAACCTTCAAGTTTTTTTGGTGTGCCTTCCCGACATTTCAAATTCAGTTAGACTTGAACCCAAAAATATTTGGTGAGAATGAATATCTTGAATTTATATTTCTGGCAATTAAAAATGTCTTGCGATATCGAGGCTTTCACACCAAGATACAAATTATTTTGGTGAAGTCATATTAGTTTGGAACTGTCGGCATATCAGAAACCAAAGTCGACTTTAAACTACCATCTGAAACTATCCTTAAGGCATTAAATTTTATATTTTGGATATGTTTTAAAATTTTGAAGTTTAGTTTCCACGAAATTAAACGGTTCGCGATTTCGACGTCCTTACATCAAGATACAAAACTTATGGTGAAGTCGCGCAAATCTGAAATCGTCAGTGTGTCAGAATTTAATATTGACTTCGAAATATTATCTGAAACTATACTTAAGGCATTACATTTTGTATTTTGGGTATGATATATATTGGAAGTTCACTTTCCAGTAAAATCAAATGGTTCGTGATTTCGACATTCCCAAATCAAGATACAAAAGTTTTGTGAAATCGCGCAAATATTAAATCGTCGCCATGTCAGAATTTAATATTGATTTAGAACTATTATCTTAAACTATCCTTAAGGAATTAAATTTTGAATATTTTATATGTTATAGATTTGTAAGTTAAGTTTCCAAAAGATTAAAAGGTTTGTGATTTGGTCATTTCTACTCCAAGATATGATTTTCTTTTGGTGACACTACGCAAATCTGAAATTTTAAACATGGTGAAATCTAAAGTTGGTTTCAGAATATTATATGGGTCGATTATGAAGGTGTTTGATTCTAAGTTTTGGATATGTTTAGATATTGAAGCCTAATTTTTGAGAAATCAAACGGTTCATTATTTGGACTCTCCCACGGCAAGATATGAATCTTTTGTTACAAGCGCGTAAAGCTCAAAACTATGCGACTAAGATAAAAGTCGGACAATGCAAAACAAAAGAGAAGCAATCTTATTTAATGTGAAATAAATATTTGCAAGGTCAATCTAATATATAGATAAAATGGGACATAATGCTAATAGCCTAATCTAAACAGAAGTTGTAGTTGATCAATTCTTGACAGCTAGTCTCCAGGTTCTTCTTCTTCTGCTCCAGATTGGCAGAATCATCAATAGTCAGCAAATTTATGTTGTCATATGAAGAGACCTCAGTCTCGGTAGCTGAAACTTTTGCTTGAATCTCTTCAACCTCCTTTTGAGTCGCTTCTAAAACACCTTCGAGAGTCACCCTCTCTTGTTGTAATGTATGCAACTTCTTTACAACTCTCTTCAGTTTCTTTTCACTAGAGGAAACTTTCTTGACTTTTTCACTTGCTTCAAGTTTAAATGATTGGAGATGCTCCTTAGCTTTGTAAATCAGCTCTAGCTTCCCATCTTCGCTCATCTTATCAGCCAAATTGGATCGCTCTTGGTCATATAAAGTGGAAAGCTCGAAAAAAGAATCCAGTAAACACTTTAATGGAGAATGATCCAAAATATTCACCTTAATCATATCGTCGAAAATAACAGTGATTTGCTCCCTATAAGATTAGAGAAATTCTACACGAGTTTTGGAGAGTCTATTGCAAATATCCTCCCAATGCCCCAAGATGAATTCTTTTTTGCGATTAAAGATATTGTTATTTCCTTCAAAAATAGATATTGTTGCATTTGCCATTGGTGGAACACGAGTTATCTCATTTGGAGTTTGTCTTTTTAGGGCTTGGTCATGAGGAAGAGATGATGCCTTTGAAGATGACTTCACATTAGACATAGGCCCTCCAATAGATTCATGACTCACTTGCTTCTTTTCATGTGGGGATACCATCGGATGCCCAATGGCATTTAACTTCATAAGGAAAAAACAAAGAAAGTAAGTAATTTTAGTGAAGCTATTTTTTCAAAAAAAAAAAGGAAAAAGGTAAGGTGATTGTATTTTACCGCTTTGTTACAAGTTGTATGCATTCTTGACGGACTATCAACACTTGGAACCTCTACGGTCTCTACTGGTTAGGCCGTTTCTTTTTCCAATTTTGATCTTCATTGGTACTCTGTCTTGTATCTTGAGGAACTCGCATGCTAAATGGAAGAACTGGAGGGTGTTTCTCTATGTCTGCTGAAGTGCCCACCACCTCTTTCAAAGCTGACTTTGACGATTTAAGCTTCATATTCTTATGTTGTGTAACTAATTTTGGGATTGGAGTAGGTACTTATTTGACTTTTGAGAGCGTATTTCCAACACCTTGACTTCATCTCCTAAAGGAGTAGTAAATTTTAGCCCAACATTATCTACCAGAGCTTGTAAATTATCCTCGAGAAACGTCACATGCGGTTTCTCCCACCAAGACATATAATTGGTGGAGAAAATCTTCTCCACAGGATCTCCCATTGAGGGAAAAGCTGCATGTGACCTAGACCGGTAGAGTGTGCAATCATCCAAAATTTGAGTCTTTCATCTAGAGAGGAGCCATGGATATCATTCTCTAAAAAATTGGGGACGTTCTGGTAAAATCCAAATTGACGACCAAACTAATGCGAGCTATATGGCTCGATGATGAATGAGTTATCATACCTCAAAGGGAGGCAATTAATATGTAAGCTCATGAAGTAATTTTATTCCAACTCTTGAGGGGCCTCATTGTCATGCCCCACATCGGGGAGCGCGACCGGCGCTCAACCGAGATAACCCCGGCCGAGTAAGCCTGTTAGATTTCCTTCTACCCAAATTCATCCATGAATAAAGAGAAAATATATCTATTAAACACTGAGGGATTTCATTAACAATCCTAATTTCCATTTCCACTACTTACTCCATTTTTAAGTCTCGAAATACTCCACAATATATTTCCATTACTCAAAAGAGATTCATTTTTTATTTCCAAAATATTACAAGTTTATAGATTTAATGAAAAACATGTATTCCAAGTACCACACTTTGAGTTCAATTCACAACATCAAAGACCACCCACAACCTGTCTAAAGAGCCTTTAAGTACAACAGAAGAGTAGTATGGAAGTGCCCACAACAAGGCCCCGGCTATACCTCTTAACGCAAAGTACAACATCAAGTGACATCAGGCCTGGAATAGAGTAGGGCTCATCAAAACCTGCAGAATATGGAGTAACTGCTAACAAGGACCAAAGCTGCTCGCTGATGAACCACTTGCATTTAATAAAGATGTAGCGCCCCCGGCAAAAGGGACGTTAGTACATATGGAGTAGTACTAGTATGTAAAGCTAAATGTCCTCTTTCAAAACACAATGTGAATATAAGAAAGGGAAAACCATGAAAACCACAGTTAACAATCAATGATATCCAAATGTCAAGTTTCTTTATAGGTTATTAACAACAAGGAATTTTAAATCAAGGCTTTAGGTACACATATGGGAAATTAAACATCTTATGCACATCGAGTTTTTCTCACATAATTTGGCACCATAACTTTCATTTGAAACATGGCTCAAAGCCATAATGTTTTACTACACATATCATTCTTGAACATATTCTCGAAGGATAACATAATGTGGTAGGAGAATTTAGAACACGTTTTGAGTACATAACTTTTGACACTTTGTTTACTCGGGATAATCGAATTTATTAGGAACGACTCGGAACATGGGAATTAGGAACTTGAGCAACCATACTTGAATCTTACATGAACATTATGGAATTCAATTATAAGAGAGAAGTTTAGCCAACATACATTAATTCAGAACTTTAGTGATATTAAAACCTCCCACTAATCTTACAACTTCAATATACATCAACATAATTCTATTGGACCAATATTAGTAAAAATTTCCATATTTTAGGTCATTTTTGCATTTTAGCAAACATGTAGAGTGCATAGCATTCAACTACCTCTAGTAATGGTGCTTCTTCATCCAACAATCACTCCTTCCCACCAACAAGAGATACAAAAATATCATTTGTCCACTAACTACCTCTTAGCACCATTATAATCATTAATGAACTCACCTCCACCAAATTTAAATAATTAACTCATTACAAAATCTCTACAACACCTAATAATCTAGGTTAAACACTTATGGCTTCCAATCACCTTCCCATAAGTGCTAGAAATTATTTCTTGCTCATATATTCACTAACAATCCATGCATGTGGGTTTAAGGGTTAAATATTACGTCTTGTAGACCAAATCTAGTAAGTCAACTTTTGGGGTGTTCTCGAGATTTTGAAGAAATCCTATGGAATCCAATCAAAAACTTGTTGTAACTTGTGATTGAGAAGTGGAATCATCATAAAAACATAATTACAAACTCATCCTATGTGTGTATTGGAAGCCTCGGCCGTATGGGTGATGGAGAGAAAAGTCCTAGTCTTGAAATCCAATTATTTTTCTCTCTCCCCGCTCAGGTATTAATAGGCCCAACTTTAGCTCACTGGTTTGCTAAAATTTTCTACTTCCCTCGTGTGATATAGCTGCGCTATGGGGAAATAGATCATTTCAATTTATTTAGTCTTATTGCTTTGAAATTAACATCCAAGTGTTTCCCCATTATTACAACACTCAAAGATTAATAAAATAATTATCCCCAAGTATCCAAATAACTATATCCACTCCAGTAATTCTCATATGGTTCGGGTCTATATTAAATTGTATTCTTAAGCTCGAAATTGCTCAAATTAGCAATAGAAATTCATGAGTCCTTACACATTAGCCTACCTCGGCAGCACAAACCTTGAGTTCTTTGGAAATTTTATGGGGCCTTACACTCGTTATCCACATAATAATAATGACGAGAATTAGTTAACATTGTTGGTGTCCAATCTATACTCTCATTGTGGATGCGTTTTCGTGCATCCTTCTTGTCAAAGTACCTCGCGGCTCCCTCCCCTTGTGCCACCATCAAAGGGACAGACGGACCTTTAGCAAGTAGATAATGAGTTTCGAGGTAATGTGCAAGCCAGCAGTAAACATAATGGATGTAAAAACAAACTTTGACCTGATCAAGTTGGGAAGAACACGAAATCTTATTCAAACCACGATAAATACTCGCCAAAACTAGGACCACAAGGCTAATCTTTCGCCCACTTGCCATCATGCTTGCCATCTTAAAAGTCACGAGACAAATGATGTTCTCTGCCTTATAGGAAAACACAAAAGCACAAAGCCAACATGATAAGAAGGCTACTATATGTGTTTCATATTTCTTGTCAGACCTCACCCTAAGCTTGAAGAATACAGCTTCTTGATTACTCAACCACCTAGTGTCTCAGAAATAACTCCGTTAGGATTATGTGTCGACTTTAGGTGCACTGATTTCTTTTCCTTTCACAGTGGGGCAGGTTTATATATTAAAGCCTTCTTATACCAAAAACTTTTCCACTTTCTCAAGGAGACCTTTTGGTTAAAACTCGTACCTTATTAAGGCGATAGAAGGCAGCAAATAAATACTCACAAGAACGAGTAATAAATCTCATTTGTTTTTCGTCCAAACCGATGAGTTCTTTTGGCTCAGGTACCACTTCTTCGTATGGAAAACACGCAATGGGCAGACCTCCAAGGATATTTAAGTCCCAAAGAGAGATAGTTCCCTAGCTGATGTAAGAAGCGTGTTCGTCTTGGTGCACCAAGCCTCACAAAATGCTTGCGAAATGTTCAAGTTCCAATCATAAGTGAAAAAAGAGGCATAGACAGCATCATAAATCTTTGTTATACTCAGGGTTTGTCGGCTTCATCCAAGTACATCTTCAGCCCATTCCCAATATCCTAGAATATGACGATACTCGCCCTCGATTGTGGATGTGTTCTCCCAACGTACTTCTTATTAAATTATGTGACACCCGAAGTTTGTAAGAGTTCTAGCAATGTTTACATGGCGATGGATTGGAGCTTGGAGAGACCACATCTTGGACAATGGATTAGAATTAGACTTGTTCTCCAAGGTCCACTTTTCTACAGGAAACGGGTTCCAAAAGAAGGCCATAAGGCTGCATACCGGCCAGCTTGTGGGGTGTGAACCAAAATATTGGTTTGTTCTATGCCATATTTACTCTCAATTACGAGATATCTAAGTTTGGAGGAAGGTGAGGTATAGTCTCTGAAATTTGCCATCTCTTGGAGATTCAAAGGCAAAAAAAGTCATCAAAGTCCAAAGTCTCAATTAGACCAAGTCAAGTGCATCAAGGACGAGGATGGAAAAGTATTGATGGACGAGGCACTTATTAGGAGAAGATGGCGGACATACTTCTATAAATTGTTGAAAGAGGAGGGGGATAGACGCATTGTGCTGGGTGAGTTGGAGCACTCCGAGAGTTGGCGGGATTTTCGGTATTGTAGGCGCATTACGGTAGAGAAGGTGGAAGGGGCGATGCATAATATGTGCAGGGGCATAGCGATGGGGCTAGACGAAATCCTGGCGGAATTCTAGAAGAGCGCGGGGCGAGCAAGTTTGGAGTGGCTTACTAGGCAGTTTAAGGTTATTTTTAAGACGAAGAAGATGCCGAAGAATGGAGGTGGAGTACGATGCTTCCGCTTTACAAGAACAAGGGTGATATCCAAATTTGCAACAATTATAGGGGTATCAAGTTGTTTAGTCACACTATGAAGGTTTGGGAGAGGGTGGTGGAGGTTAGGGTGAGGAGGTGTGTGTCTATTTCCGAAAATGGGTTTGGATTCCTGTCGGGGCGTTCGACTACGGAAGCGATTCATCTAGTTAGGAGATTAGTGGAGTAGTACAGGGAGAGGAAGAAATACTTGCATATGGTGTTTATTGACCTTGAGAAAGCATACCATAAAGTCCCGAGGGAGGTCCAGTGGAGGTGTTTGGATGCTAGTGGTGTTCCGGTAGCGTACATTAGGGTGATTAAGGATATGTATGATGATGCTAAGACTCGGGTGAGGACTATTGTCGTGCCCCCCTTTTGCATTCTCCTTTCGGATTAGTCAGAGTTTTTGACATTATTGGGACAACTCATTTCCTTTTGGTAAAAAGGGTATAAGGAGTCTGAAGAGTTGCCACCTAACAAAATTAAGGTGCGTTAGGGCACCTACTATCGGTCATTTATAACACTAATTATACAACCAGAGATTGGGTAAGGGCTTGACGTTACTTCAAGGGAAAGGTGTTAGGCACCCCTCAAGGTCCACAACGGTGGGTCCCGGCCAAACTTACTTTGTGAATTAATCAAGTAGCAAGTAAATAGTCTATGCACACATACGTAAATGAATAAGGTTTTAACAGATTAGCAGTCTAAGCACACATATGTAAATGAGGATAAAGGGGGGTCCTAGGTTGTTTATCCTATAGGATCATATCCATGCAATTCCCGGTAATCACTCATCAATGAGGGGCTACACGTTGCATTAGCGCACAGGTCATCATATCTTTTTTCTACCCATTATCCCGCCCCTTAAAAGTTATTAAGCGAGTTTTATCTAACGAACTCTAAGCATGAAAGAGTTTAGGACCTCTAAATCTGGGCAGTTCTAGTCAACCCCTAAGGTATTTTAAAAGGGAAAAATCTAGGCGACAAACAAATAACAAGTAGGACCGGCAAATAAGTGAAAGAGGCCGTTAAAAGTCTCATATTTACCTCCACATGTATATAGCAAATAAGCAGCACGTCTCAAACACAGATTCAGGTAATTAACTTAGAAAAGAATCCTAGGACAGGGTGTCTAGGTGATCAGTAATACACAGAATATGCAACACTGTTTCACCAACTCAATCGCAGGGTCCTAATCAGTTTGCCTACTAATTTTAAGTCCTGTAAAAACTTAAGCAGTAAATAATCAAAACTCAGTTTATAGTTTTTACGTAGAGATTAATTACATAACGCTTGACTAGGCATGGGACTGTATGCAATCATAATTACAAGAATTTTTCAACGGTTTAGAAGTTGTTTAGCCTACAAACATGATGTTCTAGCTGATACAGACTTAAAAGGGTGATTTGCACCAGTTTATGTTATGTGATGACCCAAAAGGTCATCCTAATGTAATTCTAGCTAAATATGTGTTCTGAGGCCCCGAAAGCCTCCGTTAATCTCACCTCGATATGCGTGTGCAGCTCGGGCGTATATCCGGGAAGTCCATATGTTGAAATTTGATGAAAATGGAATTTTATGATAATCAAATGAATAAAGTTGACTTTGGTCAACATTTTTGGTAAACGGACCCGGACCTGTCATTTGACNGAATGACGTGTTTCGGATCAAAATTGGTAAAATTAAGCTTTATGAAGTTCTAAGAAAATTCTATGAGTTTTAAGGTTTAATTCCTTGTTTTTGACGATATTTTGGTGATGTAAAAGCTTGAATAAGTCCGTAGGATGATTAGGGAGTCGTGTGTATTTTTGGTTTTTGAGCCCCGAGGGCTCGGGTGAGTTTCAGGTAGGCGTCGGGGTGCTAACGTGTTAGAAAAATCTGGTTTTTTGTGGCTGTTGCTGGTGTTTCAGGTTTTTCTCTCTGCGATCGCGTAGGTCCCTCTGCGATCGCATAAAGATAGGTGAAGGGGGAGTCAGTTCCTCTATGTGATCGCATAGCACTGTTCGCGATCGCATAGAGGAATAGGATGTCTGGGCGGGGGCTGGCTAGGTACTCTATGCGATCGCAAGGTCTAGTTCGCGATTGCACAGGGTGGGGTCCTTGGGCTATGCGATCGCAGTGAGGGGGGATCCCAGGCTCTTCTTCGCGGTCGCATTCTTTCAGCCGCGATCGCAGTGCGTGGGAACCAGACTCTCCGCGATCGCAATCCCATTCCCGCGATCGCGATGCACATTTTCGCCCAGTTATTTAAAAGGCCAAAAACAGAATGTTCATTACGGGAATTCTATATTTTGCACCATCTTCTTCCTCTCCAAGCCCCATTGACGACCTCTAAGCCCTTCTACCTCCATAACCACTTGGGTAAGTGACTTTCACTCTAAATACTTCCATTTTCCTTCATCAAACAATAGAATCTAGGTCTAAATCATGAAATCAAAGTAGCAATTTGGGGATTTTAGGTAGAGTTGGGTTTTTGAGAATTTTGGGTGATTCAACCTCAATTGGGTCGAATCTTAAAACAAATTATATATTCTAACTCGTGGGGTTATGGGTGATCGGTTTTTGG